>SCHK01181498.1:0-10493 GCA_004124795.1 Poropuntius huangchuchieni | reverse complement strand
ATAAAAAAACAAAAACATTTATAAATATTAGCTTTTAAAAATTACAAATTACACATACATACATATATTTATGTATATATATATATATACATTATTTATATATAGGGTTATATACATAAGGTTGCTACAAATATGCAATTATTAAATAGAACATTTTCCCACAATTGATTAACTTGTTCTTACAAGTGTACATATCAGCTCATGTTTATTTTTTTATTATTTAATTTTGGATAAATTGTTTTATTCCCAAAATATATCAACAATATAATTCAGCCTTTAAAAAAATGCACTAAATGCACCAATTTATTGAAAAAATATCCCCGTGTTTTTTTGTTTGCTTATTAAGACTAGCTTATGGGTGATATTTCCAACTTGAGCTTCAATGATAATTAAATATGCTGGAAGCGATATAAATATTTGTATTTTTTGGAATACCCACATAAAACACCCCCAACTACCTGACACATATCACTGAAATATGTCTCATAGGAAATCCCACCTATCTCTGGGACGGTCCAAAAACTCAGTAAACAGCCAAAAAAATAATCAATTAAAAGCTCTGTCCATCAATCATTTTGCACATTTAGTTGAAGATAGCAGAATGAAACCATTCTAATATCTAAGTTAATACTGTGACAATTCATTGCAGGCATTAAATTTGACAGCACTAATTTCCATAAGTGTGTGCGCAAGCCTCTGAATTTTAGGACACATTCGGCACCATGGGGCGGCCGGTGCAAAGCACTTAAAAAATAGTCAGGTAATGGGGCAAACGTCCATCATGCAAGTAATTACGCCTCATCCAAACACATGCACACCTGCAACACGCCTCATCAGCTACAACCGGAGGACAATTGGGGTTAAAACTCCAGTTATTTCCCGCAGACCTGTCAATCCCATGAGCCCACACCTGACCAAAGCCCCTGGAGCCAACAGTGACATCACCCGCTCATGTACCAGGCAACCATCTGGCGTTACGGGCAGAGGCTGGCTCTGGAGTTTGTTGGCGGTGAGGTTAGCAGGGAATGGGGAGTGTTTTTCCAGTGACAGGCTCTGTGTCTGTGGCGTGTCCACTTGAGAACAGCATGGCAACATAACTATGGTGCCCATTTTGAGGAGTGTGATTACGGCTCGCCATCAGAGAGAGGAGTGGATGAGATGCAATCAGATGCCATCTGTAGAAATAGGGTAGAGACAAAGAACAGGAGAGAAGCAAGGTAACACAGGCTGGAGAGAGCAGTGACCGCTGGGATTGGCAGGGGCTTTTCTGGTCAGCTAAACCCCCGTGGCTAAATAATCATCTACTTGTAGTCTTCATCTCAGGGGTATTTCATCTGGGCAATGACATTTCATGAAATGTATTCATGTGATGGCTTTCAGCATCATTATTTCAGTCTTCAGTGTCACACGATCCTTCAGAAATCACTCTATTACGCTGATTTAGAGCTCGAGAATTATTTATCAATGTTGAAAACAGTTGTTTTTTGATATTTTTGTGGCCATGTAAAGGATACTTTGATGAACAAAGAAAAAAAATTCATAATTATACATGTATTTACTATCATTTTATGATCATTTTAGTGTTTTTATTAATATTAATTATAACAATATTAATCAATTAATTAATTAAAACTAAAAAATGTGTTAAATATCAGATGTGGATTATAGTTCAAATAATAATGATTGTTAAATTAGACAAAGTATACCATTATGTTGTCATTCTTTTTACTGTTTTTGTTTTACTACTAATTATATAATTTATTAATATTAAAATATCTTAAATATTAGATTGGATTATACCTAAAATAATAAAGAATATTGGAACGGATGAAAAACTATATTTAAATTATGTATTACAAAAATGGCATGCAGACATTTACAGTATATATTAAAAAATATATCAATTGAAATGGTATTAAATCTAATTTAACATACTTACAATATTCAACAGACTCAGGAAAAAACTAATTTATATATAAAATAAGTTATAATTTTGTGCTCATTTATTATTAAAGGTGTTGTTTATATTTTAATTTAATCATTCTGAACATTATATAAACCAGAAAAATCTAAATATGATTTTTATTACTATTGTTGTATAAACTTGCTTTAACACTTAATACGATTTTGATATTTTATTTTAATATTATAATTTATATATTTTTAATTAGGATTATTTTGAAAATCAGTCTGTAGACATGTTTTTTTTTGTTGTTTTTTTTAACTAGACAGTGCTTTTTACTACACTTAGGAACATGTGAAAGCAATCATTAATAATGTAAACGCAGCATTAATCTACACATAATTTACATTGTAGTGAGAATATGGCTAATGCTTTTCAGCACTGAACCAACATACAGAAATCACAAAGAAATCACTGGAAAATGCATCAATAATGCAGACGATTATCAGATGCACATGACGGACTGTCATGATGATAAAGTTCAAAACAGCCCTACTACATTATTCATTTACACAGAACCAAATCTCCATCTGATACTAGCAGCCAGGTGGGGTGTATTGAAGCCTCTATGTATTACACAGAATACAGAGCCACCTGAAGCTCGGTTTCAACAGCGCAGATGCCAGAGAATCAAACGCTCTCATTCAATCACTCTGTCCTCCAAGTGGCTATAATTGGCCATCTAAGGAGTTTTTCTTTTTCCAGGCCACCAGTAATAAACTACGCAGGCTACTCTTAACCTGTAACCCCTCTCTCATCCCTACAGAAAAGAGCATCGTGACATCGGGACGATAAACAGACCATCAGAGCGACGAGATGAGACAACGAGCGAGAGGGTGAGTGAGAATGACATGTTTCTAATGTGATGCCAGTTGAGATTGGATTCTTCATTAGGCCAATTACAGGCCGCTGGAGGGGGGTAGCGCTGCGGTTTGGGAGCGGGAAGTGGCGAGACGCTCACCTGATTAAATAGAGAAATGACTGAAGAATTACAGCAATTTACTCAGCCGAGCCACAACCTGAGCAAGACGCTGGAGTAATTAACAATTACTGCACATTCACTGCTTAGCACAGATGTTAATTAAACATGCTATTCTACTCAAAAAGAAGTGACTGGTGATTCAGACGGACCAACAGATACTTTACTCTGACCCTGCATCTGATGCCAGCGTGCATGAGATTGACAGACGCGCAGCTCAAATGAGAGGAGCCCAAAAAAAAGTCTATCAAGAAACACCCTTTTTTTCCCTAAAAGACTAGAAAAACCAGTGCCACAAACAGAGAAGTTTTTGTTTTTTCAATTCATCAATTTAATTTTTTATTTCTATTTTAAATGTTTTATTTGAATCAATTAACTCATTTTAGCTTCTACTGCATTAGTAATAATTTTCTATTCACTGAAGTGCTGTTAGATTATTTATATCTTTTGTTTAAACTCTTTTACTCAGGTTTTAACTTCATACATTGTTACTTTTTCTATATCTAGCTGTAGTACTGTTAATTTTACTTCAACTTTTTATATTTATTAATTCAAATATTTTTAACTCCGTTTTAGTTTCTATTGTTACATTCATATATTCACTTTTAAAAGTTTTTATAAATTTTTAAATATTTTATTTTACTCAATTTCTATTACCTTGTTACTTTTTTCCATTAACTATAGTACTGTTAGATTTTTATTTCAGTTTTTATTTACATTAATTAAAATATTTTAAGCAACTATTTTTATTTTACGTTACATACGTTTCTACTCAGAGTAATAGTTTTTTTTTATATTAATTTATTTTAAATATTTTTAGCATTTGATTTTTTTGTTTGTTACATTACTTTTTAATGTTTTACCTTGTAGTACCGTTAGATTTTTTATGAATTTTTATTATTTATATCAGTTATTTAATCATTTGATTAGCTTTTAGTATATTGTTTTTATTCACAATACTGTTCAATTTTTATATTAAGTTTTATTATACATTTATTTTTAATCTGTTTAATTTTAATCAAATTTAGTTAACTTAATATTCTTATTTAATTTACATTTATATTTGTTACACAATTTCTCATCTTTTTCATGGATTCCAACTTGCAATCCCCTGCATTTAGCAGTATTAAAAACAGTACAAACACACACATTTGTCAAACAAACCACGAGTCTGTGCCTCAAAGTGCATGGTAGACTAGTATAGTTCCTCTGTCAGTTATATGAGAAAAGAAAGGGGTTTTATTTCCCAGTTCAGCAGACTAGGTGTTTGTATATGGTTATGAGGCTGTGGCTGGCGCTCCAGTCATTTGAATAATGCATGTTGGGTAGTTTATGCATAAAGGACAAACACTTTGAGGTGCTGTGCAGCGGCTGAGAAGCCTCACGGGGACAAAAAATACTGAAGACTCATCTCACACTTACGGTAGGGCTGGGAAATATATCGAATATGCACAGAACCTTAGTAATGTTTAGCATTACTGTAAATATTGTGATGATTTCAGCGTGCTTCGGTTTGTAAATGCCAGTCATTATGGCCGTTTGGGATTAAAACGAGAAATGGCGTGAACCAGTTCAAACTGTCCGTTTCAACGAGTCAATTCAAAACACCGCACCAATCATTCATTCACATTGTCATGTTCACAGAGGGCATTTTTTATATTAAAAAACTCAGTTTGTTACATTAATAAAAGCATTTTATGACCTGATTATAGTAGCTACATTTTTACTAATTAGTTAGCGTTCACGACAATTGCCACGTTAATTTTCCAATTAACTACGCCGTCACATCAGCATTCAAAGTTACAATATTATACGTGACAGCCAGAGGGCGCTGTGATTAAATAATCAACGAAAGATTGTGTCATATGCGGATATGACTCAAGCAGCCATTTCCATATATGGACAGAACCATGTTTATATTCATTAGAAACAGATGAGAAATGAAGATAATAAATATGGTAACAAAAATATTATGCCTTGCATAGAGCTCACACAGCTAGGCCTACATAAAATAGAAATCACTAGGTGCTGTGCTACTTTTCATACTCCATATGAAGAGAATCCACAAAAATAAGAAAAGTTGATATGTAATCTGTCATTCTTTAGCACTTAGCATCAAGTTAACATGATATATGGCTGTGACATGCACATGTTGCTCTTTGTTATTGTATTTTATGATGGATTTTGTAAAGAGATCAGTGCAACAAATCCTTTTTTCTTTTTTTAGAAGACAGATGTTATTGCAGATGGGTGATTGTTGTATACCCGTAAGATGTTTGTCATCAATGAATGTAACAGACAGGTAAGGACAGGTGTCAAATGTGCAGAATAAAGACAAAAGAATATTTATAGCTCCATCAGAAAGAGGTGGGAAATGTTTGCAATGTGCAGACAGAAACATGAATGAGGAAGTTTGCAGCATATCAGAGTAAATGAGTGTGGAGCACATAGGTCTTTTATTTTTTTTGTAGCTTAATGAAAAGAAATCAACATGACATGAAGAAAATCATGCTTCATCGGTGAGCTATAAACTAAAGGCTTTTGGCTATTTAAAAAAAGGTACAAACCCTTCATTACGTCCCACCTCTACTTCATGTTTCCCCGTCAACAGAGAAAATAAAACAGCATTTGTCAAGCCATTTTATCGCATGCATGCACAAACACAAATACAAGCACAGAATGTGCCTCACATTTTGTGTTGCATGCATTAAGACACACAATTCCAAGTATGAATAGATCAATGGGACACCATTGAGATGTACTGTATGGTGCAAAATAAAAGATACACACAGCTCTGCATGCACTACTGGCCCACTTCCCTCAAGGTTTCTACTTTTGTCCGTAACAACTGGGTTAGCAGATAAAAGAGACTGAACAGTATAGCGGAGGAGGGAGAGAGAGACGTCGATGCATAGCAGAAAAGGAAGTTTTTTAAGAACAGGCATTTTTGTGCTTTTGTTTAATTTCTTTCTGCAGAAAAGTGTGAAATCTACCCATGCATTTCAACTCCGAGGTGTGAACGCCTCAAAGCGAGTGTCACTGATCTTATAAAAGAACAATAAGAATAGAAGATGAGAAATAAGAAAAAGGCAAAAAAAAAAAAAAAGTGATGCTTGGATCCTCTGGTCTGTTAATGGGTTGGACCAATGCGTCATTCCTCCTGGATTAGAATTCCGGCTCTTATAAATAGGAGGAGTATTTTTATCCCTTGGTCTTCTCTTTCCACCTCCCTCCGTTCCTTTCCTTCCTACTCTGAATAGTATTAATTGCAAATCATCCGTTCAGCCTAATAATACACATAATAAAAGCAACAAACGCAAGAGCGTGAATGCCATCAGAAGCCATTTATGGTTTTGATGAAGGCTCTGCAATCTCATAGCTCACTGAGTTGAGAAAAAAAAGAAAAACGGGTCTTGAAATCAAGTCAAGATGATCAGAGAGGGCAAAATGAGAGCAGAGAGATGGTTAGTGTGCTGGCTGCAGTGGTCTATTTAGCTGCTGCCCAGATGGTCCGAGGGAGGAAAAAAACAAAGCGTTAATCACCATCGCGAACCCACATCATGAAAACGTGCCATCGGGAATATTTATGGCTAATTTTAAGACCTTTTTATCCTCAAACCTTTCATGTGACGCAAAGAATCTATCGACTAATCTAAGGTGGCGTGATTCTTTGTTGGCATCTATGGTTTCACGAAAATGCTTTAAAGTGACAGTTTGCCCAAAAAATACAATTCTGTCATCATTGTTTATTCCCCTTCAAGTTGTTCCAAACCTGTATGAATATCTTTCTTCTGCTGAACACAAAAGATGATATTTTGAAGATTGTTGGTGATAAAATGGTTTTTGGTCCCCATTGACTTCCATAGCATTTTTTCCCCGCATACTACGAAATTCAACTGTTTGCATACATGTGTCAAAATCTCTTCTCATACAGGTTTGGAACAATTTGAGGCTGAGTAAATAACACAATTTTTATTTTTTGGGTGAGCTATTCCTTTAAAAGACCCATTCACACAAATGACGATAACTATAACAATAACGATTAAGACTAAATTTAACACAATAGCAGAGTTCACACCTAAACTATAATGATAACAGCACACAGAAATAATATAGTTGGAATCACTTTCAGAACAATTTTTCCACCAGCTAATGAACGATAAAAACATTGACAGCCAATCAAAATCCATCCTGCTTTAAACAGCACAAACACATAAAGCAGCAGACAACATAACTGCAGCGTAAGCTAATAATAATAATAATCAGAATGTTATCATGCGTTAGTATGGACGCTAATATAGCTATCGTTATAGTTCTTGGTGTGAATAGGCCTCAACACTTCAAGCTCTCTAACAATTTGTGGAACAGCTTCTGTTTTCTGTCTCAATAAGATCAATGTGATAAATATTACTGGTGTAACAGCGTTCACATGATTTTCACGTTCAATTAACCCATCTGTTCACATAGTGTCTGCTGCCACCAAGTGGACAGATGACTCAGGTTTTACATTTTCTGCATTATCACACATACACTCATCTAGTAAAACGAGGTATTCCATGAATACATTCGCGTGCATTGTGTACACATATATAAGGTCCGCTATCTGTGTGACCAGAAACACATTTACACACTCAGAGCTACATAATACATTGGCATGCTTTATCACAGCACCTTAATAATTTACCCCTCCTCCTGCTGCTGCTACAGAATTGCATTGCTCCAAGAGTATCAATTGAAACTCCTATTCATGATTCATGAGGAAAAAATTGAAGACAGTGTATTTTTCCATTAGCATGGATTAGGCTGGATGCGACTCCAGCCGAGGTTTAGCATGCTGTGGGTTCAACAGCACAGACCGTGAACATCACATGTATTTTCATACATGGAATGAACCCTGGCTGCATGACACATATGAATTAATCAGTGTTGCCGAAGGGTGTTTATCCTTGGAAGCGCGCTCGCTTTCAAATTTAGACGTGCGCTTAGCTGTAAGTGAAAAAGCAGGTGATGGAAATTTCCCATCATGCCCGCAATCTGTCCTCTCCCCCAGTAAACTCAGCAGATTGCATTTTCTGATAAGACAACCAACCCCCTCCATTAAACAGCGTTGCCATGACGCCTGAGGAATAGTGAGGAAACACTCCAGCATCCACCTCGACACCTACCATTACCATTAGTAGTGCTGTCTTACGGCACACGAGGGCTGAAAGATTTGTACTGTTAATGGTTCCTGAAATCCATCATGGTGCTTTCTGCTATTATGAACACCGTGTGTAATTATGTTGGCTTGACAAATACTCAGGGTCAGTGGGGTTTCTAAAAGTGCTATGTCTTTTCTAACCACTCAAACTTACACTTTTCCAGAAGCAAATGGTTAAAAAAACAACTTTAAATGTCCTGTTTAAATGTTATGGTGGAGCATTCAAGCAATATCCAGAATGTTCATAAACTGAAACACCAACTGTCGAGTTGTAAACGCTTTTAAACAAAGCATCTTAATAAAACAGAAGCTGTGTCTCATTTCAGAGGCTGCGGCCGACAAATTAAACACAGCAAATTAGCTCAGATCCTCGAATTTGATTGGCTGAGAAAGGTGTGCAGAGTCGTAACAATTCAAAAACGCAGAGACTTTTTAATGTTTTCACACCGCTTGTCTGTGTTCACACATTCCATACAGAGTCTTTTATTCACATTAAAAACAACTTCCACTAAATTATACCAACAAATATAGAACAATAATAACTTTTAAAAATAAAAAATCAGTAAAACATTTGAGTTCAGAGTAGTTTTTGATATTTTTGCCAACCATAGACTGTATACTAGAGAGTTTTTTTTAATGACTCAGTTGGCAATCAGTGAATGTCTGTATGAGTGAGTCAGTGAATCATTCCCTCAAACGATTTGTTCAAAAATGATTCATTCTGAAACAAAGCAAGTGACTGGCTGCATCCGAAATCCAAAAAGTATGCACTTCTGAATAAGAAATTACTTGTCATTACTTTTTGTTAAAAAAAAAGTATGTTCTATATAGTTTAAATGTACGTAGAATGAATTTTATCTTTACGCATTTCAAAAACAGTACGTCATCGACAGACTTTGCTGCTGTTTTATGAATACTGTGAATTCTGACATACTACTCCATGCACATATTGTTTTTCACCTACTGTATAGTAGGAAAGTATGTGATTTCGGATGTAGCCACTGTCTTTATGAGTGAGTCATTGAATTATTCACTCAACTTCTGCATGACCTTCATTGCGTGACCTTCACAATACATACCTACAATATTGATAACAGACAAAGAACAGCTTAAATTTAGCAAATGTGAGCCACATCTTTACTAAAATTTACTTTTTGCTTATTTATAAAAGAAACACAGAATTTGCCATTTTTCTCTTTTCAAATTCAAAATGACTCCAAAAATCTGTCAACCTTCAAAGCATAGAACAGGGATGGCGTTCGTTCTTGTTGACTCCCCTCAGTTTGCGTCACAATCCACAGGAGATTAAGCCCACTTAATCAAACACTGTCAAAGGAAGGACAGTGCGCCCCCCTATACCTCCGTAATACCTCCATCCACAGGTGCAAGGTCATTTACGCTGCTAAGCGATTGTCCCACACACACAACCAGGTGTTTAAATTCTCTCTCTCCCCCTGCCTTTAAATGGTTTTTTCCCCTTTCCTGTCCTTTTTTTCTCTATAACGAGAAATCCGTTTGAACGACTCCACTGCGACTCGGTGTTAGAAATATGCAGCTTTAATTCTGAGCCCCAGAGCCTTTATTGCCATTTACATCCTCATTACAAATGACCAGGAATCCATTAGGTTCCTGTCATCCCCCGTATCTCATTAAGATGGGCTCTATCTAGCCCACTCCTGGAGGCCCAGCCCAGGGACAAAAAGAAAGTAGAGATCAAGCACCTTTCAGGAGGATGTTCACATACCGATGAGGTGACGGGGTGCTGCCACTAGGCATCTATCTGTCTTTATTTGCAGAAAGGGAGTTCTTGGGATATATGGATTGTGCGGTGGCCGAGAGCATAAGTTGAGTTTTATAAAACGCATATGAAGGGATAAGGTTGACCTGTGGGCCTACAGGGGCCAGTCACTTAAGGAGTCAGTCTTTAACTCCCATAATGCACTTTGAATATCATGCATGCATTCATAGATAACCTACTTAATTCAGCCTATTTGAACTCTTGCCTCTACAGAGAATAGTCGTACTGAGATTATAACTATTGAGAGATGATACCTATTATTACGGTTTAATAATTGTAAGAGAATAGCAAAGTGTACACATAAGGTGTTTATTTTGCGATAATCACCGACTGTGCATTATCCTGATTATTATATTGTTACTCGACAATTAAAGTGCCTCTATTATGGATTTTTTTTTTAAAAATGACCTTTCATGCAATGTGTAACACAGCTCTAAGTGAATGAAAACATAAGGCAAAGTTTGAAATCTGAAAGTGCACCGTGTATAACTTATTGTCTCTCAAAAGAAAGGGTCGACTCTGAATCATTGAAAGGAGTCGTTTTTAAAACGAA
>SCHK01181471.1:226-11441 GCA_004124795.1 Poropuntius huangchuchieni | reverse complement strand
GCCAATGGCTCCTTACTCAATTTTTTTGTCTGGAGCCCTGTGTAAGGTGTTATGGACATTATTTTCTGTGCGCTATTACCGTACATAAAAATGCCTGTAGCATATTTTTTATCAAGTAGAGTGTGCTATTGCCTCTGGCCATATTGTCCTTTGGGTTGAGATGTGGTGATTGTGGTTTTTGACATCTGGGTAGCTGACATAACATTTCAGCCGTGTCAATACTGTGACATGCTACAGTAAACTTCTTCTAGTAGCCTACTATTTCAAACCATTTTTATCATTTTAATTTCTGTATGTCATACATGCATCTTGAATATTAATGAAAGTTAATTAATTTGTCATTTTTCATAAACAACTTTTTATTTGTCAGTAAACTATATGCAAGAGACAAGCAGATGCTCTAAAAAGCTTTAGAAACACCGTTTGCATGGATGTACTGTAGTAAGCCAAGGTGTATTTCCCCAAGTTCAACAGAAGTGGGAGCCCTTGCTTCAGGAAACCCCCAGCTGTAATGGTTTCCAAAGAGTTTGCTGCTAGTTTAGCTGCATGATCATTTCCATGGCATTTACTGTATACTGCAAGGCATGTGAACAGAATGGTTTTGCTGCAGAATTTCAGTTGTTGTATTTTCTGTTACATTCAATAATTGCCTTATTTAAAAAATTCAAGTACTAAGTACACAACACCCACACACACACACACACACACACACAACCTTAAATTGTCTTAATCTCACATTTTAGACGGTGAGTGTTTAAGGTACCATTTAGATTGGTTTGATCTCTGTCTCTAGGGTTTGTCCTGAAGTAGGCGTCAGTGTTTGCGTCAGTGTGGGCATGTGTATTTGTGCTTAGCTGGGTATCAAAGCAGGGTCAAAGTGCAGTGTCCAGCTGGCCCCGTCCACAAGGGATCATTTCTATTTGTGTTCTATTTGTGCTAGCACTGATAACCCAAACCTCACATGCACAAGTAGGGTACAACATGTCGCCCTGGCAGTTTTTAAACAGTTTTTCAGTACCTTTCGAATAAGTGGTATAATAGTATTTGAATTTTAAAAAGCCCAGTTTTTACTCCTGTAAAAAAAAAAAAAAAATCACTGTTAGGTACAGTACAGTAATGCCTGTACCATAATAAATGAGTGGGTGAATTTGTTGTGTAGGATGTGTAAAGTAGGCCTACTTGGACTGTTCTAATCACAATGGAGATTAATTTGTGAAATATGCTTGTGCTGACAATAGTACTCCAATATACAGTACACAAAAACAAAAAGGTGTTAATGTGAATTTGTACAGTAGGGACAATAAGTAAATGAATAACACACAAAATTTATTTTGTACAATTTTTCCTTTTGTACCATGAGAACCTCTGACTGCAACAATAGACTGTTAGGCTATTTATTTATTTAAAGTGTTTTTGTTTTTTCTTAGTAAGGGCTGGCAGTGTACAGCTTGTCCTGAGCCTCCTCCCCTCTGTCACAGCGAATGAGAGACGCCTGCCTTACGCCCACTAACCTGGAAAATATTTCCCACCTTTTCCACGAGTAGATTCTTCTCATTAGAGAATGAAAGGTAAACAGCACAGGAAAAGGACATTTAGTACCTACTTAAATCAACAATATTTATAGCCACTGTAATTATTGTAATAAAACAGGTCTTATTTAGACATGATGTCATATTTATTAATATATGACATTCTTTAGACAAACATGTTGCTATGACAACTGCACATGACTACAGCAATAATCTACTATCCCTGCTTCTTTGGTCCAAAAACACAATAAATTCATAAGCTTGAGGAAAATTGGAAATGCACTGATTATAAGTCTATGAAGAGAATAATAGCTGTATTACAAAAAATCAAGACTTTACAAGCATTTTTTGTAAACAATGCTATTTTGAACTCTTCTGCATTGCATTCCTCATGTCATGCAAAGTGAGGTCAAATACAGGACAATAAAATAAAAAAAATGAAATATTAAATAACAAAATAATACAAAAGCACCCAGAATAAACAAGTTCTGTAGTATTATAAAGTACAGTCACAGTTTACTATGAACAATACTGATAAATCTGGAGCTAAACCCTGAGATGCAGTTGTATAAAAAAAAATAGCTTCAACTAACAAGGTCTGTCTTTCAATGAATCATGCATAGAAACTTATCACACTGTTAACTGATAATGAAGTGTTTCCTTTTTCCAAAGTAGCTGAAGGCAGTGCTCTTACTAATACTGTCAGATAAAGAAGGTAAATGGTGTTTAAGGTCCATTACACATTAGTGCATCTAAATGTTCATATATCATAATTTTACTGTGTTCACATTGCTACTGTATATGAAATGTATTTGCAAAAACTATTGCTAAAATTAGTAAATTGTAAAACCTATTTAGGAAACACAAATAGATTTGTTAGATTTCTAAATCTAACATAAATATTCTAATAACTGTAAAGTGAGCAAACTAAAGGTGCGCTCACATTTGTAACCCTGGACCACAAAACCAGTCATAAGGGTACATTTTTAAGGGTCAATTTAGAGTTATACATCGTTGTTAGGATAGGAGGACAATATTTGGCCGAGATGTCAGAGGAGAAAGACACTATTTTCCTGTATAATACTGTAAAGCTGCTTTGACACAATTTGCATTGTAAAACGTGCTATATAAATAATACTGACTTGACGTGACTTGACTTGAAAATCTGGAATTTGAGGGTGCAAAAAAGTCTAAATATTGAGAAAATCACCTTTAAAGTTGTCCAAATTAAGTTCATAACTATGCATATTACTAATCACAAATTAAGTTTTGATATTTTTACGGTAGGGCATTTACAAAATATCTTAATGTAACATGATCTTTACTTAATATCATTTTGATTTTTGGAATTAAAGGAAAATCAATCATTTTGACCCATACAATGTATTATGGGTTTTTGCTACAGATATACCCCTGCTACTTATGACTGGTTTTGTGGTCCAGGGTCACATTTACTCTTCTTCTGTGAATTTTTGCTTGAAAAATCCAGTCATTTCAATAGAAATCCACACAGATTTCACAACGGTTTCAATTTGGTCACAGATTCTTGTTTTGAAAGTGACTTCTATGTAAACTGTGCTTCATACATTGCTACACTATTGACAATAGACAATGGAACTTTTTGCACCCAAAATCTAGCTGAAATTTCACTAGTGTGACTGCACCTTAAGAGTCTGTGCATAAGTGGTTTTGGCTGAAATGCAAAATGTAATACTCAGTGGTTACATAATGAGGTCCTGCCTTGCAAGCTCTTTGTTAAAATTAAGATTTTCAGAACAATTACAAAATATTACAATATTCACAATCAAATATACCAAAATTTTTTTAGTTATTATTCAAACTCACACACGCAGAACACAGCCTCATCTACCCACAAATCCCCACAACAACAAAAAAAATCTATTATCACACTTGTCAAAAACACCTGATGTCTCATTTCAGACTTGTATTTGGAGTATGTAGTGTTCTTAGTAGGTAGGCACTTTGAGGAATCCTAAGTTAATATGGATTTAGGCTTTGATGGTTTGTTTCATCTCTAGAGCATCCACAGCAGCGTTCTTCGTGTTGGGCTTGGAGCCCAGAGCTTCAGCTTCTTCTAATGTTGAGGTGAGGGGCTGTCCCAGAGTTTCCGGCAAAAACATGGTCAGGATCCCAATGATGAAGGCCAGAATTCCCACAATGAGCTACAGAATAATAGAGAGCATAAGCTACCTTAGCACTGTCCAGCAAATATATATCATGCTTCAATTATAGACCACACTGTACTAGATTGATTGAGTGCTGTTACATACCTGAGGCAGATAGATCCAGATGTCAGCAAGGTAAACACAGAAGGGAGCCACCACACTTCCCACCCGACACATCATACTACCACTGCCGACAGCCAGAGACCTGTTGGGCCAGATATAGTGTCTGTTATAAAATCACTATATAACATGCATGTATGTAATTCTCTTTCAGTCAACTTCAGATATGCCCAGTAAAGAAATTGAGCGGTACCGATTAAAAGTGAAGTAGCCCACAGCAGGGAGATTGAAAATTAGTAACCTACTTTGTTGCAGTTTAATCATGTCCAGTTATGATATTGTGTTGCAATTATCACAGACTCTGATTTTCTTTTACCTTCAGACTATGAATGTATCCAATTGGAGGATATCAAAAGTACTTTAGCCAATTTTAGGACACATATTGTTATCTTTATAATGTATTTCATAGCAAAAAAGTGTTTCTCTGCATGAGTTTGTTGTGTTCAGACTTGAAAATCTGGTAGTATGTGATCCTCAGTCGTTTAGTGTATGATGCCCAGTTTTTCTCTGTGTGCATTCACAAAGTCAGCAAGTGTATGACAACTATAATTGTAAAATCTGTCTAGATTTTAAAAACTTGTGTAGTGTATTCCAGTCTTTAGTGTAGATGGCTACATATAGAGTATTAGAATAAGACATACCTGATGGTTGTTGGGTAAAGCTCACAGGTGTACAAGTAAATCAGACCAAATGCAATGGCGATAGCGAATTTCCCTGTCATACTCAGGACTATAGCCAATATCTCAATATCCTGAAACAGAGAGAGAAAAACACAGAGTGAAACTATATTTATCAGCAACAATGTTTCAGCCATCAGCTGTTTGGAGAGTTTGCCAGTAGCAGGCCATAGTAGGGCTTCCTTAAATTCGGGATCAGACACAAGTCTAAACGTCCCCAAGACATGTCCCCTTTGACCCCCTCTCAGAAGCCGTCAGCTGCCATATGTATAAACAGTCACTTAGATGACAGGTCTATTTATAGATTTTTAGAGCAACGATTGCTGTACTCATGCCACACTCGGCCATTTCAGTGTGTCAGCAGTGCAGCTATTAGTTATGAGGGGTGAGGTGATCCTGATGGAATATCAACCCACTAACATTCTTCTTACCCTGTGATTTCAGTGACCAATGCTGTTAGGTACAGTGGCCTAGTAGTGCACAACACAACGAAATCTCCACAACACAGGGGAAACAAGCCGCAACACAATGAAATTAGCAAAATACAATGGAAACAACACAACAAAATTAATCTTATGTGTTGCGTTGTGGTGATTTAGTCGTGTTGTGGAGATTTTGTTGCGTTGTGCACTACTGGTCCACCATAGTTTGGAGGCTAAGAAATGTGCTCCATTTATTTCTTAAATGACATCCCTTCATTTCTTTGAAGTCATTCATACTACTCTCTTTGATGACCTGTAATTTTAATCAGTGTATAAAGAGGGCTGTTGCTCCTAATACAGCATGTTGATATTCAGACCAACAGCACAATTTCGATTATTTTAGACAATTCATTGAAAAATAGAGTAATATTGAGTAACTTAAGTCATAATAGAATTAATGTTGAATTAATTCTGAGTCAGTTAAGTGTAAGCATAGCATTCAGTGAAGAAGCATCTGAAACATTTTCACTTTTTTAAACCTTTCATCCAATAGCAATTTAACAACCATGCTAAACTGACATACTGGGCATGTGCATACATGTATTAGTCTCAAGAAGCCAAGGAGACACTTGGGGCCCGTTCTTCGTACCTCGCTTAATACATCTGAGATGATTTGAAAGAACTTCTAATCGTGATAACTGATCTCTGGCTAATTTAGTTCTTCAAACGAATTTGCGGATTTGATTAAAATATCTGGATTTAGTTGTCTAAAATTACTGCACATTCTCGAGTTCCCCGAAAAGGGCAGATGTATCGATACTCAAAATCACAATGCAGCGATTGGCCGGCGTCAAGACAGCAACGTAATGACATCATATATGTAAAAAAGACACCTGACTGTATTGCATGTGTGTAAGAGTACAATACAATTATAAAATAATTATTTTAATTATTATTTTAATTTAAAGTAATTAATTTTTAAATTATTATTATTTTAAATTACTGTCCCTAGATCAGTAGGGTACTCTTCTAATAAGGTAGCAGGGGTTGGGACAGATTTTAAGTATCAATTTTGCTTAAAAAGATGCGATCTAATCCTGTTTACATGAAATAAGCCTGCTCCCGAGTAGGGTTAAGTTTACGGACCTGTTGCTATGACAGCAACTCCGGGATGAGCTATGAAGAATCAACCAATCCAAGATCAAGCGAAATCGTCAACAATCAAATCCAGCTAACTGAGTTAGCGACGTACAAAGAACGGACCCCTGCAGATTCATAATTCAAGAGGCTGCCATTACACTGAGGAAACTGCCATTTATTTTAAATTAAACTGAAATTTGGCACTGACCATGAGGAAAAGTGTCTAGTTGACACTTAACACCAACTACAACATATACTGTAGAGTGAAAAACATATTGACATGACTACCATGCCTCGCATATTAAAAAGATTCACATTCCCAGATGGTTGAACACAGATCTTGTGACACCAGCAATAACAGCGTATGGAGATCTGCATTGAAGCAATCTGTAACATACGGCTTGTTATTAATTATTAAACTCAGCGAGACAAGTTGGACATTCGGTTTGACACACACAGTAAGAATTGTGGCTTGTTGAGACCTGCACCACTGTGAATTCTCTGGCCAATCACACAAGAAAAGGAACAACAATATTGTTTTTGGCAGAACTGTATGTCCTAAGTAGCCTGAGTTCTTAAAAGTATTGTAATACCACAGATGCTACTAGGGAGTCACATGAGGTTCAACTCTATCTCTGTCATGTCACTTGTGAGTTTGTGACAGTAAAAAAAAAGAAGAAGAAGAACAGGGATATCATCTACACAAACCTTTTCACTGCATTCCCATCCTCTAAACAGAAGAGATGGTGCTTTTAAAACCTTGTTGCTATACCAACACAGCTGCCAGTAATTTTTTGCAATAATTACATGGGCACTTTTTTTGGTATATGAGGTGGTATGTGTATGCCGTGACCAGTCACTTCACATACGTACTTGTTTGTCTTCAAAACTTAATCGAGAAGATGAATCCGGATTGCATAAAATTGAGTAAATGTATTACTGCTGTTAAAAGCACTAAGCAAGTGTGTACAAAAGGGTTTATCAAAAACAGAACGAGAGGCTCTGATGCAAACAGCTGCCCCAGTTACCACATGAAAGGCAAACATGTACACAAACACATTGTCCACTCTTGCCAAGGTTAATCATTCATTTTAGTAATCACTTAGGTCCTTCCAGAAGTAATGATAATGAATCAATTTGGTTCTACACCTGTCAAACCAACTTAAATTTACAAGTTTGACCAGATTAATATTTTCCACAGTTTGTTACAATTTTGAAGGGCTAGTTTTTCAATTTTGTTGCTTTGGCATTGGAACTAAATTAAATGCTTTTTTTTTTTTTGCTTCCTTGTTCCTTCCCTATGTACAGTATAAGAGGCTCAGAATTAGGTTTGTTTCGATTTCTAAATAGCAGATATATTTAACAGTGTTAGCGTGTGTTTTAAAAACTTTAACTATCTTTAAATTTAGCATAAAATTTAAATTAATTCTATTTTGTAAAAACATGTTATAGGTATTATTTTGAAAAATTCATCCATTTAATTTTTTTTTAAATATCATATTTAATCAAAATGTTATAACTGGACCTGCCTGAAAACCCCTGAAAACTTACATTCACCTGCTTTCAATGTTGAGTGCAACACCCACATCAACAACCAATGAATAGAACCAAAACCCTGTGCTTTTTTTCATAAAAAACTATTACACTCAGATTTCCGCCATAATATGGAGGAAAAGATTTATCACTACTACCGTTTCATTATAACTTTAACAGTGTAATGCTGTATCGCAGTGTGTATATAGTAAATCACATGGATTCACACAGACATGATCTCATACCTGGGGCACCACAATAATGAGCATGCAAGCTACTCCACCAAGCAGCAGAGCCGGGGCACATGTCTTCTTCCTGCCGACCCGATCCATTGCAATGCAGCCAATCAAGTATGACGGAACCTCAACAGCCCCTAATAACAGTCAAATAAGGGATAGTTAGCTTAAGTGCTGTTAACTTCTATACTACTGAAACTAAACTGAATATAGCTCAGCAGAAATGCACTACAATGCAATACATAAGGCATCATACTAGAAGTGTTTGCTGGTTTTTGTATCTCTTGGAGCAGCAACTTATTTTTGCTTTTGGTAATAGTAATTTTTTTTTTTTTTTCTAATTTTATTACTTTTAAAGCTTTCAGTTTTTTAAAGACAAGTGCCACACTTATGGTACTTTTATGATGCATTTAAATGCTAGCACATGCAAACATGCACACATCAGTCCATTACCAGCCAGGAAGAGATTGATATACTGATTTCCTCCAAGGTTAACAGAACCAAGGCTGAAGACATAGTATCCCAAGCTTCCGATGAACCAGATAGCCCAGCAGGTGGTGCTGCGACCGGCCATTTTCAAGCTTCCAAACATGTCCAGGATGCTTAGCCTCTTCTCGACTTGCATTGCTCTTTCATCTTCCTGCTTATTGTCGTTCAACATTTCTCCATCATAGTCATCCTTTAGCTCTGACACCTAAGGTCAGAGATACATTTAAAGAATACAAAAGCTGTTAACGACCATTTTTTCCCAAATCCAAGACTTTCCAAAACTGTTGTTCTTATCATTCAAATAAGCACTTAGAATATTATAAAATGATGTTTTCAGAATCTCACAGCATTTGATATTGATCTAAGTTCTGTAATTTCTGTGTGAAAACTATGTCTTCGCAAATGTTTGCAACAGATTTTTGGCAGCAATTGCTTTGTGACATTTTTTTGAAGTGCTTCTTTTAATTTTCATTTCAATTTATGATACATCTTTATTTTGTATGTCACTTTTCTTTCCATTTCCCTTATTTGGGTGTTTAGTAAAGCTGTTTCATCTATCTAAGTATGGAACTACTAGTGTCTCATAATCTAAGGTCATGGTAGGAAATCATATTTTGAAAAGGGCATTATTCATGGCAGGAACAGACTTCCATGTGTTGTCAGTGTGAGTCTACCTTAAGGGTGGGCGGCAGACCATTGAAATAAGCCATAGTGTCCAGCAGCTCCTGGGCCTCCTTGTACCGGCATTTAGCCATTAGGTAGAAGGGTGTTTCTGGAAACTTCCAGCAGTAGAGCAAGAACGGAGAGGTACTGAGGGTGAGGATGATCTGGTAGATCCACCAGACGCGAACAAGGTACCCCACTAGAGCCACTACCATGATGCCCACAGCAAAGGCTGCATGCACATGCATAGAGGTCCATGTGCGCACCTTATTTCCTGTAAACTCTGTCACATATACAAAGACTACAACCAGATACCCGCTCGACACCTGCCAACACACACACAAAGAAAGGGGTTATTAGAAATAAACGATGATTGAAATGAATGAGCAGACAGAGTCAGATGGAAGCAGTGAGAATGGCAATGACCATTTTTTCTCTTTCCTTTCACTCTGTCACTCTTTGTGGAAGTTGTTGTTTATGATCTTTTCTGAAATTTAACTACAGCTTCTCAGCTGTGATTAGAAGTTTTGATTTTACATTAAAATGCAACAGCTAAAGACGTACAAGATGTAGGGTGAGTAAAATAAAGGAGAAAGAGAGGAATGTTTAATTAAACAGCTTTAAATAGCTACATCACCAGCCCTCATATTGTAACTTACTACAAAGTATTCACTTGAGACACATACAGCCTAATTAAGTATGTGCATGAATATAAATGGTCTTGGGCTGTCAAATCGATTAATCGCATCCAAAATAAAAGTGTGTGTTTATATGATATGTGTGTGTATGTATGTATACATAAACACACACACACACACACACACACACACACACAGTCTAATCTCTAATTGTTATACCATTCAAATTTCATATGAAGAAATTGTTCTTTTAACGCATAAAGCAATTAACTTTCCTTATAAATACAAATCTCTTTGAAATACAAGTCTTGTGTAATCCCAAGTATCTGTAATTAGATGCATGCTTAAAACTAGAATATACTGTAATTCAATTTCAGTCATTTACAGGTTACACTTAACACATAATCCTTTCTGTATTACAACCTGCAATCAAAATGATCAGTTTAATTATTG
Source organism: Poropuntius huangchuchieni (assembly GCA_004124795.1). Taxonomy (NCBI): domain Eukaryota; kingdom Metazoa; phylum Chordata; class Actinopteri; order Cypriniformes; family Cyprinidae; genus Poropuntius; species Poropuntius huangchuchieni. Next base: position 1,355 of record SCHK01181471.1, on the reverse strand, counting down.
CAGCTGCTGTGTGAAAAGGCTATAAATCACCCACCACCTGCAGCTTCCTCACTTGAGATATAGCCTACTAGCTGGGACTTCTTTATGTTTACAGACATGATGAATTTGTCAAAAACCTACCAGTACCACTTAAATTAGAAAACATTGTTGTGAATCAGACTAAGGTAATGAGATGGTTTTGAACAGTGGCTGGTTATGTACTTGCTCAAAAATTGATAATACAAATATAAATACTGTGTGTGTGTGTGTGTGTGTGTGTGTGTATATGTAAATATTTCTTAAATATATACATGTATGTTTGTGTATGCACACATCGTGTGATTAATTGATTTGACAGCTCTAAAATATTCAGAATATGGACCAATCCACTTACCATTGCAAGAAGAAAACGCATCAACACAAAGAGGAAGTAGTTCCCTGTGAATGCAACAGTGACCCCAAAAATAAACTGGCACAAGCTGGTAGCCATCAAAATGGGGCGCCTGCCAATTCTAGAAAAAGGAAAAGCAAAAATATACACATTATAAATGTTTTCAATTACCTATAGAAACATGTATGTAGCCATAGACAAATAGCTTTATATAAACTTTTGGTTTATAAACTTTATATTAATTTCAACTGAAGCATGAAAAGAGACTGGTTGTACCATTCAGTCAATTGCCAGTTCATGGTAGAAAGATTCACTATTTACAGTTTGATATTTATGTGTGAACAGCTGTTTAAGGACAAACAGGGTAACTGTATTATCAAAGCAAACCAATGGACTGTTTGTTTTTTTTTTGCATGCAAATGGCTTACTTATGTACACCGGCATGACTTTACCTTTGACCATTCTGTTTGATTCCATTTCTACTGTATGCATTAATTTAATTGTTAAATCAGTATTATGGATACACATTCCCAGAACAAAATAATACTCTTCTACTGTTGTACAGCAATGACTAATCTGATTATAAACATGTACAAATACACAGAAGTAGCTCCAGTTCTCTGCCGTCTAGAATGGAAATGAACAGACATTTCTGTCTTCATGGAATGTGAACCTGTGTTATCCTGTTTATGTGCTGCCATGCAGTGTCTGCATTTCTCACATCCTGTACAGTTCTCTCCGTGCTCAGTTATCTTGTTG
>SCHK01181429.1:0-11808 GCA_004124795.1 Poropuntius huangchuchieni | reverse complement strand
AATTAATTACAGATGTAACTACATATAGGTATTTTTTAAAATATAAGTACATGTATGTACATGTATGTACACAATAAGTGCATTGTATCAAATGATTAATTTAAATCTAAGTACATAGTAGTTAAGGCCACCTAATATAAAGTGGGACCAAAAAGTGTTATATATTTGTTCATTTTGCTGTGCTGATTTCCGGCACTCATTTGTGGGATCATTTTTATTATTCTACCTGAATAAAAGCAAAACCCAGAAGCAGTTGTACTGTAATGAGGGAAGAAAGAAAACAAGATTAATGGAGGTCCTTCCTTACCTATGTGCTCTCCACAAGAGTCACAGTATTCTGCATAAAGTGACTCAAAGCAGTTGCAGCAGTGAGGTTGTCCCTCACGCATGATGTAGCGCTGACCCCCTAGTGGAGCCTCACACTCATAACAGCAGAAATGTCTCATGTGCCAGTGCTGCCCCTCTGCTTCTGTGCACTCATCTGCAAAGATAATCTACAAAAAGAGACACAAATTAAGTGAAGCGTTTAATATTCTGAAGCAAGGCTTCTGGGTACTGACTTGTCAAAGGTAACCTACAGGAAATGTGTTGGCACGCTAACGGGATCAAGGCTGATTTCAGCTAGATGCTTGGACTGTACACTGTTGGCTTACCTCATCACATGCTGAGCAACGCGGCTTAAGTCGTTCAGCATGGTGGCGACCACAGTAGATCTTGCCGTCCAGGTGGAAGTAGATGAGATCTACCAATAGCTCAGAACACGCAGAGCACACGAAACAGTGAGGGTGCCAACACAGGCCATGGCCAACCCGTGAGGCAAACACCGCAATGTCACCACCGTTGATCTGGTCTCCGCACTGTGTGAGAAGGACATGATGTCATTTGGCAGCCTCTCGGCATAACATGCAATGTTTAATCATTACTGAAATATTTACTGAAACATTTTTACTACATCTAGGGTTTGCATGGCTATTCGTTTTTACTAATCCTGTGCACTAGTCCAGAAAAGTCATTCACTGGTCGATCGGTCAACGTTTAACTTTACTTGTGGACTATCAATGAGATGACAAGGGTTAAAAATGGAAGCTTGCATCTTCACTAAAAGATGAATACTGTCTGCATTGTCATAAATGTGTGCCAACGTCTAGGTTAGAGTAAGGTATACGTGGTGTTATTTAGTACTCGTATATGTACCTGTTCACAGATAGCTCCAGTTACAGTGAGGGGTAGAGGTCGGACTGTGCCTCTTCCTAGATTGTCTCGCTTTCGCTGGTTACTGAAGATCTTTAATTCCCGCTTTTCTTCTTCATCCAGTGAGGTACAGTAACGAACCTGACATCAGTACACATCATCAGTAAGTAAGCATCATCAAGGATCAACTACTGTAAATTTTTACTTGATAAGATTCGTTCAGTGGTGTTATAAAATGCTGATGAACACACACCTGTGACTGCACATTCAATATTAATACTTGGCAATCATAAACCTCCATGAATGAAGTTGTGAATGAACTATATTTCATGCCATAGGAAATATTTCATCAGATTAATACTATTAATAAAATTGCATTAAGCATTGGCACCTTTTTAATATTTTTTACATTTCTATTCCACTTTGCCTAAGAACGCCCCTTACTTGTGGTAAAATCACTACCATACTGCCTCAAATGGTTTTTGTTTTATGAAATAGAAATTCTTCATAGATTTTCTTGTAGATCCTAGGATTACAGATTAATACTGTAACCTGTAAATGGTTACAACTGTAAATGTAAAACTGCAATAAATATATACTGTATGTGTGTTTGTGTGTGTGCGTGTGTGTGTATTAAAGACCAGACATTTACTTAAATATATGTAGCAAATGCTATGTAGATTTTTTTACTTCATAAATGGACATTACAGCACTTGATCATTTCTGACCAAAATAACACATACTGAATTTATTGTTTACCTAAGATGGTTGCTATGATCGAAATTGAGTTCTATGAAAAAAATAAACTTGTCTTGAGCCACCAATAATATAGTTTGTGTATAATTATACATTATGACACAAGTTGAGTGTGGTAATTAAAGGTGGAGTCACACTGGACTTTGTCTTTTCATTTACATGTATACTCATTCAAATAATAGATTCCATAGCAGTGGAGTTCAGTGAATTCTGACCAGCAAATTTCTATAGCTAACAGCCATCAGTATAACAGAGGATCTAAATATTAACAGAACTTTTGATTTATTACAAAGAATAGACACTTCACAAAAGGGTAAATCCAGGATACACAGGCAAGAAACAGGAACCAAGAAATCAGGAAACACAACGAGACTAACGTAGACTAAGATTAGCCTATAACTAGGAACGGAGAAAGGGAACAAACGCAGACAATACTCAGCAGTTTGAACAGGAACTAAGTGGGTGTTAAATAGACAGGATAATGAGGTGACAGGGGGAGGAGCTAATCAATTACCAAGGAAACTAACAAGATGGGCAAAGGAACAAGGGAAAACAGAAACAGTGGGGAACATGAACACTTCAAAATAGGAGTCCACAAAACCAAGACATACTGTAGACAGGAATCATGACATATGACCACTTTAGCAAAGTTTGTACTATTTTCTGTTTATCATAAATAAAACAATATATTTTGGCTCAATAAATATATTGCCAATAAACTGCTCATTTAAAAAAATACATAAAATTATTTGAAAAAAGAAAAGATTCTGAAAGCATTGAAGGAGTTTCCCATAATGATTTAATATATCTTTAGTAAATACGATATTTTATGATGTGACATAATATCATATTTTACTAGGCCTGTCAAAATTAATGTTAACTGTGCTTCCCTTCTGAGAGAACTGTGTCCTCTAGGAGTCGCTATGCGGAATGCCTTCTTTGTGACCCGTGTCTGAAGCCTGCATTCAAAATGATGATAACATTGGCTGGTGACAGCCTATGACGTCACTCCTGGCACAAGCTTCAAACAAAACAGTCCCTGAAGACGAAGAAGAGGACGTTTGTATTCTACCAGCGCCCTTTTATACTGTGATTGCGCCGGTAGAATACAAAAATCCTCTTCTTCGTCTTCAGGAACTGTTTTGTTTGAAGCTGTGCATCTCCAGTAAGATTTGTCTTTCTTACCTATATTATGTCAAGCACTACCAAGGCGTTTAAGAAGTGTGCGGATCCGTGTCCTCCTTATTTGACACCTGATGACACACACTATCTTTACATCATGTGTTTGAGGGAGCAGTTTGCATGCACTGTGAGCTTCTTCCCATGAAGAAGCTCCGCTCTCATTTGTCCCTCTTTTCGAGGAAGGAGGGGCAACCATCTGCTCCACACGGTTCGGGACCTGCCGATGATGAGGCGCGGAGGAAACTGAGTTTGTAGGGCTCACAGGTGGACCTGGCTGATGAGTTGGATAAGGGGCTTTCTCTTTCTTGCGATTTCTTTGACATCATCCGATCGGGCAGCCAGTGATCTGTCTGGCTTTGGCCAGGAAGAGCAGGAGATGTTGGATGAAGAGGAGGATGCTGATTCTGAACCCTCTAAATCCTCCTGCCCTGCGTTTGATGAGCTGTTGGAGGTTATAAGAACATGCCACGGTGAGGTTGGACCTGTCGTGGAAGCAGGCTAAGAAGATGGCGCCGCGGGGTTGTCTCAATGAACGTTACTTTTCTGATCATAGCCCCCCAGCTCAAGTGAGCCTTCTATTCCTTCCCGACCTTCATAAGGAGGTCGAGAAGACATGGAATAAGTCATTCTCTTCGTGCATTCATAGATTCCAGCATACTAGTTATGCCAATATTTTTTAGCCTGTTTGATGTGTATGGGGACAATGTTCCCTTCATTGTTGGAGGTCACCTTCAGCACAACTATATTCTGGTCCTTGGTCTCCTGGTGCTCCATGAAACAGCAGCTTTAGGTCATCAGGCATCTTTTTGCCCCTCTATGAGTCCTGTTAGAGCTGCCTCATTTAGCATTTTTAACAGTGTTCTCAAGTATTCACACTAGCCACTGGGCACTTTCTGAAATCCACGTTCTGGTAAGACGTACACTAGTGTCTAAGATGTACACTTGCATCTTTTCTAAAATCCAGCATGGTATGGGTTATGCTCTCAACCTCATTCCCATTCTCTGAGTTGGCTCAGTCCCTGGTCACCTTGGGCCCCACTCCATTTATGTTTCCTTGAGCATCTACTACCAAGGACATGTCGATGCATCTCCTGGTCTAAAGCTCTCCTCGTGACGGTATTTCTAAAATCCATGTTTATGATAAGTGTCTGTCTAAGAGTTGGGGGCTCAATTCTCAATTAGGCTCCTCCTCTTTCTCAACTCTAGATTTGCGAGCCTCTTTGATGCTTGGCCCTGAACTGAGCTGGTGCTCCTTTACCCGTGAGTATGTGAGTAGGTCCGCCTCCCTCCTATGGCCTCTCCTGACGAAAGTCAGGAGATAAGGGCCCTACTTGGCCTTCGTTCTGGAGACTTCTTGGGTTTCTGTGGTCTTTTGGATTTTCCCAACAAGGTTCTCTTTAGCCCAAAGTCTAGACCATGCATGGCCTCCTTGGTCCTCTTCTGCCCCCGGGTTGAGCTAATGCTATTTACCTATTAGTAGGTTTAGTTGAGCATTCCGTTTCCCAGTGGGCAGAAGCCTGACTGTACTTCTCTCGTGCTCCTGAGGGCTGCTTGTGGATACATCTCTGGTACCGAATACTGGTTCTCTTGATAGTTGCAGGTTGAGTATGTAGTTATCCTCTCACTACCAAGTGCTATTGCGTACTCTGCTTCCTGATGACCATGCCGGGTGTTTGGGCTTCAAGAATCCACCCTGGCAAGCCTGCTCATGAGGCAAGATAATTCATATTTTGTTCTGAGAGGCTCTTCGAGATTTCAGATCCCTGTAGCCATGCTGCACATGTACTAAGCTTGAGATCTCCTCTCATTGAGTTGCTGAGTGGCTCCTGAAATTCAACTCTGCATCTAGCATGTTCTCCTCTTGATCTGAGAGCTAAGAACTACACTATATGAAGAACTCCCTGGAGTCTATGAGGCAACAATACCAGGTGGATTAGGCCTTTCCTAGCTGGCCTCCCAGATGACCGCCTCTGTGCTCATTACAGGGTCACTTATGAGAATGCTGCTTTGCAGTGCTCCCCTCAAGGGTGTCCTATTAGGACGGAACTCCTGCAGCCCCATCATGCAAAGCTCCCTTGAGCCCGTGAAGCAGTCATACCAGGTTACTAGGCCTTCCTATTGGCTCCCAGATGAACTGTAAGCAACAGTTCCCCCTCCGTGGCTTGGTGGGTCACCTTGACCATGTTACTCTAAGGAGTTGTGTTATGTGCTAGAGTATGAGTCCTTCTATTAATCAAGGAGTTGACTACTCTGCTCCCCGGAGCTCAGTGATCCATGTCTATGGTAAGTGCACATGCTGAGAATTCTGTTCACTTTCGAAAATCCATATATAGTAAGGGTCATATGCTGCAAGCATCGTATCCTTTTTCCGATGTGGGTCAGACCCTGGTTCTCACCTTGTGAGATGTGTATCTTCGGTGATACCATGACAGATGTTTCCTGCTTGGACTGGGCCACAGCCAGGGATCTGGGGAAAAAGACCTTACAAGAAGTCTCCATCTCAAATACAGTAGGCATTTATTGCCAGTTCCTTGCAATTTCCCTTACATTTGTTACTTTCAGAGACTCTGCTTGTGGCAGGCAGGTCAATTGGCTACACTGTAGCCTCCCTGTGAGAATTAGGGGTTGATGTATGAAGTCCCCCTATGTGTCAGGCCAGGGTCTGGTAATATGGCCTAGACGCTCGGCCATATCCCCTTAAAGGAATCACATTGTTATATGATTCCAACATTTTAAGCTCTGCCCTGGGACATGTTGTACAGCCCTTATCATGTAAGTTATTTTGAGTATGCTGCTTGGGCCTTTGGCCGAAAGGGATAGTGTCACTGACAGCCACCGATGCATCTGGGGGGCGGCTCTGATGGAAGATTGAGCGATTCAAGATTCAAGATTCAAAAAAACTTTATTAATCCCAGAGGGAAATTACTTGCTATATTACAATTGCTCTCATGAAAGAATAATTAATAAATAATAAAAATACAAATAAATAAATATATCTTATAACAACAAAATAAAAATAATACACAGACAATGGAAATCTATACGGAGTTAACAACAATGCTTATCCCGATAGGACAACTTGATAACGGCAATTAAGCAGTTATACAGTATGTACTGCACACCAACCTCAGCACTAACAATAAATAAATAAGCAGCAACATTATTAATATGAATAATATTAAGTTTAAATTTGCATTGCACAAGAAAAACAGTCCCTTATTGCGCATGAAATAAAACATGGTAACACTTTATTTTTACGGTCTCTTAACTAGCTGCTTATTAGCATGCATATTACTAGAATATTAGTAATTTATTAGTAGTAAATATGCACATATTAATGCTTTATTCTACATGACCTTATTCTACATCTCTAATCGTACCCAATACCTAAACTTAACAACTACCTTACTAACTATTAATAAGCAGCAAATTAGGAATTTATTAAGGGAAAAGTCATAGTTAATAGTGAATAAATGTTCCCTATTCTAAAGTGTGACCTAAAACATATATTGCACATGCATTGCTCATGGATGACCCTGATGGCCACAGGAATAAAAGATCTTCTGAAGCGCTCCATGGAACACTTTGCGGTGATCATTCTTTGGCTGAATGTACTCCTCTGATCGGCCAGCACACTGTGCAATGGTTGAGAGGGATTGTTTAGAATAGAGTAAAATTTTGACAGCATCCGTCTCTGAGCCACCATGTGAACAGAATCCAGCTCCATTCCGAATACAAAGCCTGATTAATTTGTCCAGTAGGGTTGGGCCGATATACGATGCCATCGTCCATCGCCGATGGATGATAGACTTCACGATGTTGAGCCGGCATTGTGATGCATCGAATGTTTCTCAACGGCTTTGCGTGTATGGAAAGCAAATGACGAATACTATGGAACTCCTTAAAGGCAATAAATTCGAGATGGGTGGAAAATATATTTAAATACTCTCGCAGAATAGCCTATATAAAAAAAATAGCCTATATAAAATCCCGGGAATCAGGGAGTCGCTATTATGCCGGCATTGAAACTGCTGAATGCACGATCGGTTATTTTCACTTTCACTTTTGAGATTCGTGATCACAGGTAGCCTACTCTGTTCATGCTGGAGCATCATCAATATTTACCACACATTTTAAAAGATTAGATCAGTCAGTGCATCTCAGGATCTGCAAATCATTCGTCCTCAGTCATCTCTCCTACTTTGTTTATGTGGTGAGTGAAATTGTACTGTAATCCAACAGGCAACTGTTATTTGTTTTCCGTGCCTTTCTGAATATAAATTCACGCTTCGGGCACACCCCCTAAAACCTGTGTTATACTTTCCGCGTGCTTAATCCGGACGCATACACGGCCCCGGACTACTTGTTATTACCGAAAGTGTGCGCTGGTGGTGCGCTCCGCGGACGTGTTTCATACATGTGCAGTAGATCAGCTTGAACAGTAAACAAACATGAGAACAAACAATTGCCCAGGACATCTGGCTGTCTTTATATTGTTTAATCGACGGACTGCAGACCGCGCGGTACACCTTTGAGTACACCCTCAGATGATGATTTTACATCACGCATACTATAGTGGACTCTGGAGTACTTGGGCACCCACATGGAAATAACAACCCCTCCCCCCGCCCCGCCCCCACGATGCCATCGTCCATCGCGATGTTTCACTGCAGACATCGTACGATGCCAGTTTGGTTGACATCGCCCAACCCTATTGTCCAGTCTATTTCTGTCAGCCACCTTCTTACTACTTCCCCAACAGACCACCGCATAGAAAAGAACACTAGACACCACAGACTCATAAAAAATCCTCAGCATGGTGTTGCAAACGTTAAAAGCTCCTCGGTTTCTCTAAGTGAGTATAGGTTCATGAAGTAAGTGGAGAATAGCATCATCCACTCCAAGTTGAGACTGGTAAGCAAACTGTAACGGATCCAGGAAGGGTTTAACAAGGGGCCGAACAGATCTGAGGACCAGTCTCTCAAACACTTTCATCAAATGAGAGGTCAGTGCTACTGTCCTGTAATCACTGAGGGCACAGGGCCATACTGCTTTTGGTACCGGCAATAAACAAGATGTTTTCCATAGCACTGGAACCCTCTCCAGATGTAGGCTCAGTTTAAAAACATATTGTAACACACCACTGAGTTGTAGGGCACAGGCTTTCAGTATTCTTGGACTCATTCCATCAGGACCCACAGTCTTTGTAGAACTAAGCCTGCTCAATTTCCTTCTTACTTGATCCTCTGAGATGGTGATGGTTCTAGAGGAATCTGGCATAATAGCCTCTACATGGGGGGGCTGGGCTGGTAGGTGTGTAGAGAAGTTATCGGAGGAGGGCATTTGAGGCTCCACATCAAATCTATTAAAAAAAAGTTGGTGTCCAACAACGGGCTATCAGTCTTGTAGCCGGTAATAATCCTCATACCTCTCCACACCTCCCTCAAATTATTTTGTTGCAGGTTATTTTCCAATCTCTGTAATTTTCCTTTCCCTCCCTTATATTGATAGACAACAGTCTTTGAGCCCTCTTAGCTTCCTCCTTATCACCCATCCTAAAAGCCCTCTTTTTAGCATTGAGAGCACTTTTAATATCCTTGGTGACCTATGGTTTATTATTAGGGAAGCAATGAATAGTTTTCAGGGGCATGCAGATATCAACACAGAAGTTCATATATTCTGTAATGCAGTCAGTCAATTGGTCAATATCCTCACCCTGTGGCTAACAGAGCACCTCCCAATTAGTAGATACAAAGCACTCCTGCAAAGCAGAAATTGCTTCTTCTGTTCATTTCCTCACCTTCTTAACAGTAGCAGGTTGTCTCTGGACCAGGGGTTTGTATATTGGAAGAAGATGGATCAGGCTGTGATCTGACCTGCCCAGTGGGGGGAGGGCTAGAGAGCTGTGTGCCCCTTTAACATTTGAATACATCAAGTCCAGAGTCCTAACACCTCTGGTGTAACAATCCACATACTGAGTAAAGGTGGGAACTATTTTCGTGAGGGAAACTTGATTAAAATCACCAGAGATAAGAAACAAAGCATCAGGGTGGCGAGTCTGAAGTTTAGCAGTGACTAAATGTATGAGATTGCATGCACTCTCGGCATTAGCGGATGGAGGAATATAGACGGCAATTAAAATAGCATGAGAGAACTCTCTCGGGATGTAGTATGGACGAAATGCCACAGCCAAAAGTTCAGTATCAGGGCTGCAAACACGCTCTTTCACAGTTACATGACCCGGGTGACACCACATATTATTGATATAGACAGCCAGTCCTCCTCCTCTCCTCTTGCCACACTCCTCTCGTCTCACATCTCCCTGCACCACACTGAAGCCGTTTATATTAATGCTGGAATCGGGTATGTTGTCATGCAACCAGGTCTCCATAAAACACATCAGACTTCATTCACGAAAGTTCTCTCTTCTTACTAAAGCTGTTAGCTCGTCCATCTTATTGTCCAGCGACCTCACATTACCCATAATAAGAGACAGTAGATACTGTTTATATTTCCTCACCTTCCCTTTACACGCTGCTTTGCTCTGCTCAACTTTTCCTTCATTTTCTTCCACCTCTACATCCTCTCACTGTCCTCCTTCGTGTTTCATCAGGGATGTTCAAAGTCCGATGCGAAATCGTATCAAAAATGCTGGCCGATTGCAATGCAATCAACTGATCCCTAGTGTAAACAAAAGAACCGGCACCATGCTGCTGCACTCCAGTCACTCGGAAAGTTAGAAGCAAGCGTCCCACAGCGACACATAATATAAAAACTCTCTCAAATCGTATGATTAGAGAGGGAAAAACTTCTTACTGATTTCCATAAAAATTACAAAGAAACAAGAAAAATAATACGTAGAATTTCAAAAAAGAATGAGATCAACTGTAACAAGGAAAACATGGCATGCACTCCCCTCAGCATGACAGCATGGGTATTCCATTTCCTATAGCGACTACTAGAAGACGCAGTTCGAGTTCCCTCAAAAAGGAACGTCTCAGGTTACCATGTCTCCCTGAGAATGGAATGAGACACTGCATCGTCTTTTCTTCAAAAGCCTTGGATGCGAGCTTCAGACAAAGAAGCGGATGACATTTTTTCCAGCGCCCTTTTATACTGTGGTTGCACTGGTAGTGAAGTCACAAGCTGTTGCCTGGCCAATGTTATTGTCATGTTTATGTGCTTCAGACACTGGTCACACCGTTTTTTACCCCAAATACCATGCATTTAAATATTCTTCCTTCTGAAAAACTCAATATAAAGTCAGTAACTTTATTTGCTACATTAAATTACTACATAAATCTACAACATTAATAAATAAATAATAGATCTGTCACGGGTTGCTGGGGCGAGAAACACAAAGGAGAACACGGAGCAGGTAATCCAAAATAAACAGAATCTTTTAATAATGCATGAGAATACAACCACATAAAATGACATTGGACAGGACAAAGAACCAAGGCACAAACAGGAACTAATATACACAGGCTAATTAACTAAACAGGTGCATGGAATAATCAATCAACTTAACAAGAACAGGAAAATAACCAAATAAAGAAAACTAGGAAACTAAACAGAAACAGACACGTGACAAGATCAAAGTAGTGTAGAATTTTCTTGACACGATCACATCAAAAATCCAACAAATTTCCACATGCATAATCAAAGCGGTTGTTAAGAACAGTGCAGAGGTAAATTTTTCTGCATTATAGAGGTTTAAAGGTGAATAAAGTCATATGCATGTTGTACCCTATATTGTAATTTTTATTTCTTAAAAAAAAACAATACCATATCCTGTTGCCATGATTTATTGCAGGGTTTTAAATAATTGAGTATACTGTAATTCTAATGCATAGGTCTTTAACCCTGCTCCTGGAGATCCACCTGCTAAGTGTAGTTTCAACCTGCTCTAAAGCTGAAGAGCATGATTAGCTGGTTTAGGCATGTTTTATTAATGCTGGACTAAACTTTCCAGGACAGTGGGTCTTCAGGAGCAGGGTGGAAGACCTCTGGTCTAGTGTTAAAATGTATAGAGAAAAGTTGACTTCATAATGATATCAAAACACATAACTGTGTGTAGGAGTGAACCAGCTGTAGTGTTTAGGTATCTGCTGTAGTTGTCAATTTTTGTATTAAAAACTTTGAGCCATGACTGTACTAACAGACCTCATTGTCATGCGGTGGCAGTTGTTGAAGGAGCTGCTTGATCCGATGCTTTTCACCAATGCTGTTGACATAAGGAACCTTATCCTCTGGGAAAAAGCTGTAATACTGATGAACCTGTGTTTACACAAACATAAATAGACAGAGATAAACTGATCAAACAAATCATATGAACAGTGAGGATCAATATCGAAGGATTGAAGGTTTGTCAATAAAGACCACAGATATTGTGTATTTAGGGGAAGATGGGGGAAATGCCCACCTTAAGAACAATGTGGATTTACTTATAAATTGTAACATAATTACATATACGTTTAGCATGTGCAGAAAAAAGATAGATCAGCCACTGTAAAAAAAAAAATATACAACACACACACCACACACACACACACACACACACATATATATATATATATATTAGTGCTGTCAAACAATTAATCACATCCAAAATAGAAGTTTCTGTTTACATAATATCTTTATGTGTACTGTGTATATTTGTTATGTATATATAAATAC
>SCHK01181282.1:5562-16286 GCA_004124795.1 Poropuntius huangchuchieni | reverse complement strand
AAAAAAAAAAAGTCTTGTGGGTTTGAACAACATGAGGGTGAGTAAACAATGACAGAATTTTCATTTTTCATTTCATTCTTTAAATGCCTTTGTGACTATAAGAAATTTATTTTGTGAATATCGATCAGGTTACACATTTATGTATCATATCATGTGAATATATTAATTTTAGCCTATTCTGAGCCCATACAGAAGTGCCACCAGCCAATGTCTCTAAAACTTCCCCATTGTAGTATGTTTCCATGCAGTTTTAGGATGTTGACTGACAGATCCTCTGGAGCTGTGGTGTAGTCCTCGCTGTGTTGATGTTCTTTTGTTTCTTCTTCTTCTTTTTTTTTTTCTTGGAAAATAGACAAACTAGGAAAAATGCACAAGAAATCGGTGTAACAATCACAATATGCATGCTGAGGAGGAACATAGTGAACATTGACCTTGAATGTATGGTGACTTTTTACGAAAGGAATAAATAAATATCTATATATTAATAAAACATTTGTTCAAATGAGCTTCTGATGATTTTTAATTTGTCATCTTGAATTTACAAGTTTTTGCATTAAGCTTCAATGGGTGCTGCACAGCTAACTCAGCAGAAAAGACCTTCATTGCGATATCCATCATATTTCATGATGTTATTTACTGATATATCATTTAATAAAATTTATACATTTAAAATAAACCAAATAAATATGGCATGAGCAATTTTGGGGCATTAGTGGTTAATATTATTCAGTTTAGTGGCTTAATCACTTGCACCCACATACCGACAAGACATGCTCAACTGGATCTTCCACAAATAAAATGTCATCTTATGAGGCCAACTATTACTCAACGTTTCAAGAACCTGAAGAGCACACAGTTCTAATCTAGCATAACGTTTGTGTACTTGTGCATCATGACGTCGTGTCTGTATGAATATGTGACCGTGTCCATGTTTCTGTGTCTGTGCTTGCCTGCTCGCCTTTTTTCTTCTTCTTATCTTCTAACATATTATGATCTATTTGAGATGTATAAGACATGACCGTTTTTATAAGCATGCATCTTATATAAAGAACTGTGAAGGCTTTGATATTTAAATGTGCTCTTCAAGAGTTCATTGTTTCCATACACATCTACTAATTGGACGTCCTAACCAAACTGCTATGGGCAGACCTTTCATTTTGCACTATATTTTGAACCCATGTCATTTCTAGAAGTGCGTTTTTTACTCATCTACAAACATAAGACTGTGACGTCATCCATGAGCAGTCCAAAAAAAAAAAAAAAGCGCCATGTCACAGAGCAAGTAACCTACTGTACGGCCATTGTACGCAACACTAACAGTCAAGTGAATGCGGTGGAAATGTAGCCATGCATAGCCTCGATCTGAGCTGAGCTCTCAGGTACAAACCCCTGGACTCTCTTTACTTTCCAGTTTGGGTCCTGAATTGTCCCGGTTCTGAGTGTTGCAGGACCTCCGTAAGTCACCTGCCTCCATCGCTGCTCAGCCAAACCAATCATGCCCTTTCTTTTAATTTTGGTTTTGTTTGGTCGACTTTCATTCGCTGTGCGGCTTAAACGGGCAGTAGGGCTTCACAACTGTTTCGTCTCATGCCGCCACCTGCCTCTCTGGTTGGTCCTTGGCTTTTTGTGTGTGAGCTGTAGTTCGCACCAGCCAGAGAGGTCATAGGTTGCCAGGAAATGGTGTTGGCGCTGGAGGTAACCCCGAATCTAACTCTTGCATGCCTCTATCAATGCTGACAGAAGTAACTATGTCTTGTTCCATTTGCATGCCTGCTCCAAACACCCTTCATAGACTCTTCTTCAGATACCTGTTCATAAGTATATGTCAAATGAATCACCGTATGCCTTTCAGCAGTACCTTTCTTCTGTATCCCAAATCAAAGTGCAGTAGAGCTGTTTATGTGTCGTAGAGTTCAGTGGGTCACTAGCGCGGGCCGTGTTGTGGGCGTACTGACCGTGTTTGTTCTCCACCCCCTCTCCATCTAGTGACCGTTCCCTGGAGGTCTACCTCAGGCCAAGCATCATGGACGACCGATCCGCTCCTCTCTACTACTAGAGGGGCCATGCAGTGGCCTGTGCACTATGTCGCCCTCTTCTGTTCTGTCTGTGTCATTGCAACAGCATGCGGAGGCAGAGCACATGCATTAACCCACAGGGCACGGAGGATAGAGCTGGTTGTGTAGAATAATGATCTTAACTCTGTAGCTACATAATTAACGGTATTTGTATCCACCGATTCATGTATTTCGAAAGTGATCAGCTTTTCTAAATGGTTTTCTTTGTTAACAAATCAGGCACAACCGAAATGACAGTGTGCTTTTTTTTTTTTTTCTTTTTTGGATGGAAAGTGTAAGCCTGATTGTTTAAACATGAGGTCTTTTATTTGAACGAATGTGAAAATGTAAAAAAGTGAGTAATTTGGTAGATATTATTTCTATAAATGCTGTTCTATAGGGAAGCCTTTCTTTTTCTGTCAGTTATGTGTGTTTTGTGGCACATGCCTCTATCACTCATTTCAGAAAGCTGATGAAACCTCTTCGCAGGGATCTTGATGCTGTGGTCACTCTGTATTAAACAGACCACTGTGCTTTGCTGAAGTTCTAGTGTTGCCTCTGTGAATTCTCTGTCTTTGCAGAGATCTGTACAGTTATATTAGATGCAATATATAGTGCAATTTTTCATGCAAGTGGCACTGACACAGGAACTGTGCCTTTTCCTGCTGTTCTGTGCTCAATGCGGTTCTGAATATCTGTAACTCCACTGGTGTAAGTAAAGGGAATTGCTTTATGAGAGATTTTGTTGTTCCATTTGATTTTTGTACTATTATTTGCTTCTATTGTACTTTTTTTTTTTTTTTTGTTCTTTTCCTAGAAATTTCAATGACTGTTATAGATGTATAAGGGGGTTTATTTGTCTTCACCTGCTGCTTTTGCTTTTCCACATACTGAGCAATACTGCTTATTAAATATGAAAAATAGACTTGCTGAATAATAGTGAACATTAAATTGCAGGTTCTGTAAATACATTTTGGTTTGTTTCTGCTTGAGGGACTGAAAAGTACTAGAGCAGTATATATAACCACTGATTTTTGAAGTGTTACAGGAAAATACAATATCTGCTAGTTTAGATACTGCTATGAATTGCATGTTTTATATATTAGGG
This sequence comes from Poropuntius huangchuchieni, assembly GCA_004124795.1. Taxonomy (NCBI): domain Eukaryota; kingdom Metazoa; phylum Chordata; class Actinopteri; order Cypriniformes; family Cyprinidae; genus Poropuntius; species Poropuntius huangchuchieni. The sequence continues at coordinate 13,124 of SCHK01181282.1, read as the reverse complement.
CATCTACTGTGGATCTTGTGAGGAAGGTGGGATCGTTGTGTGATTCTGCGATGGAACGAAAGATTTTGTGTCTGATCAGCTTTAAAACCAATTTTATAATATTTTATTTTTGTTTTGGCTTTTCTGTTTATTCTTATTTATGGAGAACTGCAAATGTATGTGAACATTCTTGTCTTTTCTGAAATAAAAAAGCAAATGTAAACTGCCACACTTTCAGGTTATATAGGTTCAAATGACTGAGATCTCACTGAAAATCTGGGGTTTTGAAAATCTGTTTTAAACTAAAAATGATTTAATTTCCTCCATTTAACCTCTAGCTGTTCTTTGGATCATCTCAAATCATGCTGGAGAACATCAAAAGTTTTCTCACTGCTGCTGTTGTTAAAGCAAAAGTGTGAAGAGTGAACGCCAGTGAATCTGATATTCATCATTTTCAATTGAACTTTTTTCTCGTCCTGTAACATTTTGTAAATTTTCATGTATTAAAATGCAAACAAGCATTTTCACTAGTGGTCTCAGATTATGCACATGCATGCACATACAATATATTTTATTTGTGAACTTGTGTTCACCTATTCTTTTAAAGATTTTTACATTTTTCCTATTATCACTCAAAGCTCTGTAAATAAATTACTTACAATTTCACCAAGCTGACAACTCACTCCCAAAAATCATGTTTTCATGCCAAGTCATATTTTGATATAACATATTGGTTATATCTAAGTGTGTGAGTTGTTTACTTACTGTTTTAAATTGGTCTTCCCATTAACGTGATTATATTGTTTATTCAGGCTGATTCGTGAACGTGCACAAACAAAAGGCGGGTTTTATGGCATGAATGAATCGCAGCCAATTGTAACCAGTCATATCCAATTATATTGCCATGAAGGCATTGCCTCCTCTCACGTGACTTGCCCCATTCATTTCCAGTTACCTCCCTCCATACTTACCGCATGCTTTAGGGGGTCTGTTAAAACTCAATGGGCTCAGGGGAGGCGAGAGAGACGCAGACTCCCGCTGTAACTTTACATGCTGGTGTCGCTGTTGGACAGTGTTTCTTTAGAAAAGCAAGTTATTTATACACTTTTTAATGTTATATTTTGTAATATTGGCATTGTTTAATTTTTGTACTATTTTTTTTTTCTAGTCCAATATTTTGAGGAGGCACTGCCTCCCTTGCTTCCTCGGAAATGCCCCTTATATATGAGGAATCTTTAATAACTGTCACAGGCACAAGGATAAACTATAGTTTGGTTTATTTTTAGAATAGTACAGTAGGCATGAGTCGTGAGGACATACGGTTTGACGTCTATGAGGCAGTAACAACAGACTTCTCCCCTCAACGCTACATTCAACATTCAGTTTCACTTTCATTTGACCTTTCTTTGGCAACCACAACCAGCCGAATGAAGCACTGATGTTCTGAATGAGAAAAATGACCTACTGCCGCAAGGTTTAGCACAGTATAAAACTCTTGAAAGGCAAACAGCGAAGAAAGCGAGGGTACAAGCGCAGTGATTGTGACTTACAGCATTGGCACAAATGTGTATGGGCTCCAGTGATTCAAGGCAGAGCATGACAGGTACAGCTGTACGTTACATTTAAACAGATCTTCGTGTAAAACAGATCATAACTTTTCTCGGTGTTACACCTCAGATCATATAGGGACAAAAGACAAAATATATCGAGAGAAACTTGTAGAAACACATGAGGCCCACATGCCGTCTGGACCATCTGAATTGTTTTGTAGTATATTTTTGAACATCTATTTGTTATTGGATTTAACAAAAATAACACTTCTGAGACAAGGCATCATCACAGACGGAGGATCAGATCTGCAGGAGCTGCCATTATTGTTTGTAACACATTTTGTTCACAGACGAGATGGTCACTCTTCTCTCTTTAACTTGGTTATGTGTCTTTGAGTACCACAATTGTGAAGTATACACCTGTGACTGTGTGATAACCCGCTGGTTTATCCTAAAATCAGTTCCTGTAGCTCTCGGATTCAAAGCAAAAGTTATTCATGCCCAAGACTGATTGCTGTGATGGACTTGCTAAAGTTCTGACAAGCACCAAGAAACTTATCACCATCAGGGTCATTCCTCTTATACTTCCTCTTATTTCCAAGCCTCTATCATATACTGGATGATATATTAAATTCAAGTTTTGGAACACAAAGAACTGAATGTCTGAGCTACAGCTCCAAATATGGCAAAGCACCATAGATGTATCATAAATGTAGCTTATTTAATTCATCTGAAGTCATACAGTAACTTTATGTGAAGAACAGGCTTAAATTTAAATCGTCATTATAATCGCTTGATAATTATAAACATAACAGTGAAACCTTTCACTCATATAAACATTCAAAAGTTGCAGTCAAGAAGCATTATGACTGTGCCATGCCAAAGTTTGGATGTATCTTTTTAAATAACAACTTAAATTCTATTTCTCACATAAAGTTGCTGACCTCAGAGCACACAGAATGTAGCACATGAGCTTTTTTAAAGTGTTTAAGTGCCTTATATTTCTGAAAGTTTGAATTGCTGCATAACAGGAATGACTCATATGTGAGCTATCAGATATATGCATGCTACCATAATAGCTGAAGGAAAAATGGCTGGTTTATTATCCGTTCTCCTGCAATACTGTCATTGCTTCTCAGCACAAACAAGTACTGTAATATATCACTGTCATCCATAAATATTTTGGATATTTGATCTAGGGATTTAAAGATCTAACCAGAAAAGAAGCGTTAATGGGTTAGTGATTAAACTGCACTTTTAATAAGACATAAATAAGATCTTGATTTTGATGAAGTACCTGATTATGGTGTAAGAGATGTATAAAGATATCTTAAGTCATTAATGAAAGTGCAGGTAGTTGTTGTATGAAAGTTCTTCGGCATTAAAAATAAAGCAAAAGACTGTATGTAGACGTTTAAGTGTGATGGTTTATATTGTTAATATATCTACTTATGTACCATACCCTTAACACCCTGAGCTATAGTTTAGTTAAAAGTGGTCAAATACAGAAAACAACACCTTTGAGCAGCTTGTAGTGAGGGGCTTCGTGTATATAATTTTTTTGCACCCTCAATAATAAATGTGGGCCTTTCTTTTATGAGGGTAGAACATCTTGTAACTCTATTTTTATGCAGCTCATTGGGTCAACCTGAAAAATGTAAAGCACTATGACAGATCTATCAGACTCTAAACCACATATTGACAATATGGGACATGACAAGCAAATGAGGAGAGCAGCCTTGTACAGTATCTATATTGTTTCCTACAAGTTATGTGTAAAAAAAAAAAAAAATGATGATTTCAGCATGATACTGATATTGAATTGTGCAAATAAGTTATAATCTTCATACCTCATGTTCTAATACATAGATAATAAATATGTTGTTATACAGATCTCCTCTTCTGTTTTTATAACTGTTGTCCTCAAAAAACTGTCACTCAACCACCATCTGTCTAGGAACATAAGGGAAGGGCTGGCTAATCCACTACAATATGAGGCACTGTGTCCAAACAGCATATCAGGTTGACAGGACCCTTTTGTCCAGCACGTTTAAAAAAACAAAAATACATAGCGATACAGGAGAGCCCACAGTCTGATGAGACCAAATCAAACCATACGGTTTCCATAAACACCTCTTCAATTAAATGGGTTAATGACCCCTTCACTCCTGTGCCCCATTCTCACTGTTACCTGTGTGACAAAAAGAGAGAGCTAGTTAACTTTCAATGGCAACCCTGCATACAGCAACAAACGTCTCAGTTACGTCCATAACGTTCATTCCCTGATGGAGGGAATAGGCAACCAGCGATGGTTCGAGGTTGTAGCATGGGGACATAACGTCTCTGTTCCCTCCATCAGGGAATGAGGGTTTCGTACGTAACCGAGATGTTCCCTATCTGTCAATCACTACGAGTTATGTTGTGAATCGGCATTATGGGTCCATGGAAAGTGGCACAACCTGAACCCCGTCACAACCCGATTACCTGGCATTGCAAATGTTGACAGCTGCGTGTCAGACAAATGCTACGCAAAGGTCGTAACCTTCCCACCGCCCCCGCGCAAATTCGCTGACCTTGGAAGCCTTACCATGGAAGAATACACATATGGGATTGCCCGAAGGCAGTCAAGCCATATGGACACCTAGGGGCTGACCGGAGACCCGGGCGGAGACTGTAAAAGATGTTCGGAGAAGTAGTTCGGTGTCGCCCGGCCCACAGTTCTACAGATGTCTGACAGAGAGGCGCAGTGCACCAACGCATAGCAAGAAGCAACACTCCGTGTGGAGTGAGCCCTCATCCCCAGGGGGCACGGCTCGCCTTAGGATTGGTAAGCCAAGGCAATGGTATCCACTATCCAGTGGGCCAACCTCTGCTTGCAGACAGCCTTCTCTTTCTGTTGACCTCCATAGCAGACAAAGAGCTACTCAGAACTTCTGAAGTTCCAGGTGCGGTCCACGTATATGCACAATGCTCTTACGAGACACAGCAACGCCAAGGCTGAATCTTCCTCCTCCGTAGTCATTGCTTGCAGGTTCACCACCTGATCGCGAAAAGGCGTGGTGGGAACCTTGGGCACGTATTCAGGCCGGGGGCTCCGGACTCCACTTCAAGGCAAAAGCTCGCCTCGTAGAGAGGGCCCCTACTTGAGTGATAGTGTCTTCCACCACCGTGCGGGTGCCAACGGTGCCGAGCCTCTGAGAGAGAAGGTCCTTCCTCAGAGGGATGCTCCGGGGAGGGCTGTCATGAGGAGCATGAGTTCCGAAAACCAGGTCCGAGTGGGCCAATATGGCGAAACCAGCAGGACCTGTTCCTCATTCTCCCTGACCTTGTACAGTGTCTGTGCGGTCAGGGAGTCATACAACTGGCAGTGGGAGGACTCGTGGGAGGCAAACAGGACTACCCGAGCTTCCCCGAATTGACTCCAGATCAGCTGGATCGTCTCGGGATGGAGTCACCATTCTCCGGGGGAATGTGAGCTGTCATGAGGGCACATCGGGCACACAATTTTGCTTCCCCGGATGTGGACGGCATGTAGTGACTCGTGCCATGTCTCACTCCAGAGGAGGAGATGGCGGATGAGTTGTAACATGAGACGTGATCGTAGACAACCCTGCCAGTTAATGTACAAAATGGTCGTAGTGTTGTCCGTGTAGACCAACACGTGCTTGCCAAGCAGCAGTGGCCAGAACCACTAGTAGCAGTTGATGTCCCAAAGCTGTCGAGGCCCTGTCCAGAACCCTGAGGCTGTCTGCCCATTGCATGTAGCGCACCAGCCTGCACTGGAGGCATCCGTCGTGATAACGACATGCCAAGACACTTGTTCTAAGGGCAGTCCGGCCCGTAGAAAGACAAGGTCTGTCTCCAACTGGCTTCGCATCAACATGAACGGATGCTGTGAAGGGCCCGATTCAAGACTCGCAGATCCAGGATTGGTCGCAGGCCACTGTCTTTTTTTGGGCAAAATGAAGTAAGGGCTGTAAAACCCTGACCCCATTTCGGCTGGAAGAACAGGTGGCTTGGCCCGCAGCACTGTAAGCTTTGGAAGTGAGAGCTGCTGTCAGCTTACAGGCTTTAGAAGGGAGACAAGGACGATTCTTTCAAATGGCAGCATTTTGCGGGCACAGGTACACTGCAACTGCACTCTCCAGTGGGGAATGTCAACGAAAAAGGGGCCATCCATGACTTCATCAGCTCCTCATGCAAGGAACCGGGGCAGGGCGTAGTCGCGAGCCACGACCCGTGCCGAGGAACTAATCATCCCGCGGCGAGGGCTTGGGACTGGAAGGTTGGGAGGCTTCCAGCCCGATGCTCATGGCAGCCCAGGAAAGCATGGCCGTCAACTGTGGGTCCGATTCGGCGGTGGCGACAACACCCGAGGGAGGCAGCCCCGCCGAATCTTCATCCTCAGAGGATGAAAGTAAGACTCCCAAGTTAGATCGATAATGTCAAGTCCCGACATAACTCCTAGTGACTGACAGATAGGGAACTCAAATGTAAAAGCATTAAATCTAGCACCTAATGTTTCTAAACTGTATCAACTATGTCAGTTCACACTGCAAGTCTTAGTGCTCAATTCCGATTTTTGCTCAGATCCGATTTTTTGTATAGCTATTCACACTGTTGTTTTAAATGTGGACAATATCAGATTTCCTGCGTGAACAGATCATTGTTCTGAACTGACCAGCATGCACAAAAGAACAATGTGAACAGGGTTTCCAGGTTTTCACAACAAAATTTGCCCAATTGCTTCTCAAAACTAGTCCAAACAACCCGTGGCAACAGTGGAAAAAGTAGCCTAATTTCGCAGGGAAACTGTAGATTTGGCAACACGTGCACAGTGCACTGTCGTACGGAAGTAAACGCGGAGGGCATAAAGCAAGCAATTATGCATTTTATTTATAGTGTGATCTGCTGTTTTTTTTTTGCGCAGGCAATATGAAAAATAAAGACAAGGATGTGACAAAAGAGAGCAGAGTTTTGAAACTTTTATAATACGAGCCCTCATGTTTTGCTTGAATAGAGTTGTCATTGTAATACTTATGAGTTCTGACGCATCCAACCTCCACTGATTACCTTTCGCAACTTTCTGGATAACTTTAGGTATGTAAAATCTTTGAAATGTCTCCCATCAGCATGGAATTATGATGAATGTCGATCTAGAGTGATGTAAAAGTCATGAATTCTGACATGACTGTTCACACTGCGGTCACATTGTAAAACATATGACCTGTATTGGATTTAGTACCACATAAGTGGCACAAATCAGAATTGAAAAGATCAGATTCCATGTGGTTAGTGCTCTTCACACTGTCATGACAATAACAGATCTGAGTCACATGTGAGAAAAAAAATCGGATTTGGGCTACATTTGCCTGCAGTGTGAACGTAGCCTGTTAGCAGAACTGACCTCCAATGGAGTCCATGTCAGAGTCAGACACATGCGTAATGGAAAAACGAGAGACACTAAATCGGGAAATCGGTGGTGCTGGTTGTTCATCTGGAGACTTGACGGGAGAGTTGGGTGGTGTAGCAATCTCTTCAGAGCCAGTTTCTGAGGTTGAAGGGCTTTGAATCAATGGAAAATCATCTTGCCACTGAAATACCTCACCTGTTTAGGGTGAGAGGCTTGTGAAATATCACTAAACAAGAAGTAATACCCAGGAAATGTTATTGAACACTCACTTTCTTCTGAGACATTCCTTCCTTGTGATTCCTCAGGGGTACTGACCCTATTCTGGGGTTGTGGCAGCTCCACCTCTGAAGCCTGGCCATTGGGTTCTTCCTCCACAGGAAAACTGTAGTCCCCGAGCTCACCTGTGGGGCTCTCCTGAATCAATACACAGCAAGACACAGGCTGTGAGTCATTAGCACTGCACAAATCAATGTATTTTTTTTAAATGAAAATAGCATGCTACTTAAAGGGCACCTATTATGCAAAACACACTTTTACATGGTTTGGACATAAATTTGTGTTGGCAGTGTGTGAACACAACCACCCTACAATGATAAAAATCCACCCACTCCTCATATTTG
>SCHK01181281.1:589-17234 GCA_004124795.1 Poropuntius huangchuchieni | reverse complement strand
TTATATGCTGTATATTTATACCTAAACTACACACCAACAATCATTTTTTTTCTCATAAGGAACTTAAAAATGTCCAAGTCCTCTTAAGAGTCTCAAGAGCTATGAAAAATACATCCATTCAGCAATTCTTTGCCCCTTCAGAGGACATTCACGGCAAAGTGTCTAAACTAGTGTGAAGAAGTGTGCGTGTGTATTCGCAGGAACAGGAGAAAGAGGAAACACTGATCAAAGTGTGATAATCCACCAGTCCCGTTCCCTCCAAATCAAGCTTATCCCAAGAGACACCTTCAAAGTCCCCCACGTCTCAAGAGAGTAGCTGGTGAAAAGAACAGGAAGTTAGAAGAGAGGAGAGTGGAAGTGGTGGGTGTTCTGTTAGTTTGAGGAATAATGAGTCTGAAAGGGTGGGAATAAAAGAGTCTGTTCCAATAATAGCGCTGTGGCGCTTTAGTAAAGTGTTCTGCTCCAAAAAGAGCCTTCGTTTGTGCTTGGAGAACAGAAAGGAGAGGGAGGAAATGACTAATGGCTCCTACACAAGGGTCAGGTGGTTAGTGGATATAGATAATACCGTTTTATCCTTCAGGAAACCTTATTTCAGTCTCCCAGCCCGTGCTGAATCTTAGGTAAGACCGAAGGCGTGCGGTGATGGATAGAACTTTCATAATGTTTTGAAGGATCACGTCTGGAATCACTATGCCAACATTTCATCCAATACGCACAGCCTCGCCACCTTTCATACAGGAAGTCAGAAAGCCGTATCGACCGCCTTCCCCTTTTCCTCTCATGGACTAATGACTGATGACCCTCAACCACGGACCGCCCAATAACCAGAGCGGTGAAGAACGCTTCATCTCTGAAAAGGGCAGACTCTTGGGTCCAATGTGTCAAAACCGTTTTACAATTTGATAAAAGCTGACCCGAGTCTGTTTCATTTTCAAATAAAAGGCGCAAAACTATTTTAGATTGCAATGGAACATTTGGACTTGTTTTAAGTAGACGCTTCATAACCTAGAGTACATTTTACTGGTTTCCTCCAACTGTTTCGGTTTTTAAGCTGGAGGAGATTTTTTGGAGGTTTTATTTCTCAAAACTCTAAAGCCCCTAAAATTGCTAAATAAATAACTTGGCAGTTCCCACAAACAACTCCATCCGTATTTTCTATGCTGTAAAATCCAGCCTAAGATGCTAGTTGCGGTTTGGGACATTCCAGCTGGTTCCACGTTATCCAAATCGGTCAGTATCTAGTCCACAATGATCATTAGACCATCTTGGACCAGCCACAAACCAGCAAACGAGTCATTTTTAAAACTTCGAATCTTAAGCCGTTTCATGTTGATGTCAAAATTAAACATTGTTGCCACTGAGTGCCGCTTTTGGAGCACTAAAAATTGCTGTTTCCCTGGTAACGCTGAACACAAAGCAGCACTGCGCTCTGCTTTAAATGAAATCGACCAGTCACCGCAGACTAGCATCACGCAAATGAGAGGTTTGGAAAAATGAATCCTTGAGCAATGAGCAAATAAGGTAAAATAAGAAAATTAAAGTGTTTTTGATCTTGCATGAATGTCAACCTGTTGTTAGGGACACCCAAAACCAAAATATGAACCTTTTATAACCCATAATAGGGGCACGTTAAAATAAACTTTTCAATTAGATAATATATATATAAAAAAAAAAACCCACAAAAATTTACATAAACATAAGAAAACTGCATAATGTCAGAAAAAAATGCATGATTGTTTTCAAATATTAATTAAGTGTTAAATGGCAAATCACAGTCTAAATTTTAAAAATAAGGTCAATTAACATGTACAATTAAATACCTAGTACATTTGAAAGTAGAGCTATACAACAGATATGGTACTGTAAATGCACCATCCCTCTTTTTAAAAAAAAAAAAAAAAGATGCAATGCTGTAAATTTAAATCATGTTCCACCTGTGTAAGCACACATAAACATAGCAATTTATTCAGAAAGTGTCTGCCAGCGGGCTCAACTGTAGCATATTGTTGACTGCTGTAGAACTGCTTATCTGTTTATGTACATGTGTTCAGTCAAACAGAGTGATAAGTGACAACTTTAAATTGTGACACAGCATGACAAATACTAGAATGCACCTGCAAGTAAAGAAAACCCTGAATAGACTACAGCTTCTCAACATGCGTAACCCCAGGAGGCCTGCAATATTTATGCATATTTTGATTTTGGGTGAAACTGTTGTGATGTTGGAATATTCCTACACCTCATCAAATGCATATTCGGAGACCTGTGGTGAAGTTACTTTGACCTTTATAAACATCTTCCAGTGAGTTAAACAACTGAATATTTGGCATGAACATTTAAATAAATATTTTCTACATGTCCATTTCAGATCTTGGATGTCATCAGAACAGATGAAAAACTTAGATGCATCTGACACTATGGACTACATCTGCAAGATGATATGACTTTTGACACAATGGAGCACATCTGACAATATTCTGTTATGTCACTGAAGCAGATTGGTAGACAGATGACAAAACAAGATCTTTCTGAACATGAAATTAATCTTTCAGACAACATCTCACAACTGCAGCTTCAAGTTAAATGCTTTATCTTAAAATCTGAGCCTAAAGAGCCTCCAAAACAACAACATCTACATTTTATTGAACTATTAGCAGTATATGTTGATTACACAAACTTGTACACAACACTTGTATTTACTCAGAATAAATTCAGACAAGAAAATTTGAATGTGTCATTGGAAAAAGTTCATTTTTCTAATGTTTTTACATTCTGTTATAGAGTTAAAATACTGTGTAGGATTTCACAATGCACTTAGCAATGTCACTGCGATTCAAGGTCCTCACGTAGTATGCAAGATCACCTCAGAGGCTGGAGTACAAGTCATGTGTTCATTCATTTCCATTCAAATGTGGAAGAGCAGAAAGACAAGAATTTTTAGTGTGTACCAGAGTTCAAGTTTAATTAACTCTTAATTAGTATAATAAAAAAAAAAAAATTCAAACCTTTCTAACTGCATAGCAACATGCGAAACAACATTCAAAATACTGTATCAACTACCTGGCAAGCACTGCTCCCATATTCTAAAGAAAACATAAAAAATAGAGCTGAAATCAAAACATATATAAATATAGCAAAACTCTAAAACTACATACAACTTTTTTTTTTTTTTTTTTTTTTAAGAAACACATTTTTAAGCACGGTCACCATGTTATACTGACTGACAAGTGCATCAAATGAGTCCAAAGCACCTGTGCTGTTATTGGCTCATCGCAATTTACCTTCATTTCAATGCTGTCACCTTCCCATAACATTCGCTATTACCCAGATGCACTTTTAATCACAGTAGATGCTCGTTTGTGATAGCTGACGTCAATTAACTAATTAAATAGTGAATCATTCAATTAGACCGCCACTTCACTGCAAAATAAATATTGATGTATGCAACAAAAGCTCTTTAGTTCGACAGAAACAAAGGAATAATATTGAGTGTTTTTGTTTGCATACTGTAATGAGGCATAAAAAATAACAGTTGGCAATTTTTGACAAATTTTTTGGGGGGAATGAGAGATGTCATTATGCTGAGAGGAACTTGTTTTCCCTCTAAGTGCCTCAAAGCACAATAAATTACAAATGCTCATTACTTACTTACTTTCCCAAAAAACTGTAAACATGAAGCTAGTGGCACTGACAGCTGTATAGTGCAATTTATCTACCTTCAGCAGGAGTAGAATGAATGACTTTAAGGACAAACAGATGGCCAGAGTGACATTTCTGTAAACTTCATGACTAATAGCTCTCGCTTCAACTCTGTGAAGAAAAGTTACGAATGCAAAGTTCCGAGTAATCCAAAGAGCAGCAATATTGGCAAATAGAAAACCCTCATTCTTCATAATATCCCACTGTACAGTGTTAAACGGCTTAAAAACAAGCAAACACTGCAAAATTGTGCGGATTTCAGACTTTCCACACTTGCGTATGTGTGCAGTAGTGCTTATGAATTTTTACTAGTCCATTAGTTGGTCAGAAAAGCAGCCGATAGGTCAATGTTTACCTTATGTAAATGACACTAAATAACCCAGGCAACATCAATGGCATTGTTGTTTTGGCATTTTCACAGTATATATGTATATTGATCCAGAACATTTTTCAATTTTAGCAAATCTATAATAGAGGTAGGACAGATGTCTTCAGCTCCCTACTTTCTCTGCCCTGATGTTCCTCCAAAGGCCAAATGCACTAGCCGGAGGTACTTATTTCTCACAGCCGGCACAAACCCTCTCACCAGGGATCGGGCTCCCAAATTGAAAAGAGACAATGCCATTTTTCACCCTGGCAAAAAAACACATTACATCCTACTGGCATCACCCATGGGACAGCTCCCAGGTGATGCTACCATCACAAGAGCGTCAAATCAAAGTCAAACCTCAGGCTTCACTCACAATGGTAGAGCGAAGACTTGGAACTGATGGGATCGCTAGAAACCCCTGCTTTCCAGCTTTCAGCAGCACCGTGCGGTAATTTAATGAGGACCTTCTCCCTTTGTTCAACATTGTGCAGACAGTGTTAAATTGGCATGGAACTACAGGAATGTGTGTGTCTATGATTTACTCACCAAAAAGGTAATTACATGATCTGTTTCCGTCCCAAAACCCAGAGAGCTGCCTTGCTGTCCACCACTCACGTAAACAGGTTCTGTAAAAATACCATCTTTCTCATATCATATAATTTCATTCTCACTATGTCTTATGAAAATGAGTTGATTACATTGTTCTATAGTACACAAAATGTTGTAGTATTAATATTCTGTAAGGAATAAAATATAATTTGCATACGATTCTGCCTTAGATTTTGGCCTGAACAAGATATCTTAGACAGCGATATAAGATTACTGCCTACCTATTGGAGCAAGCTTCATATTGGGAGCACGTCTAAGATGCCTTGAAAGACAGCTCAGGTTTTGAAATGGAACTTCTGTTACACTCGTGTGTAGGCACTAATGTTTTTCTTCTTTTTTCTAGCATGCGTAAAAGAAAAGTCAGGTTTCTTTGGAGAGTCACAGGCTATAACAAAAGAAAACATCCAAAGAAGTCTTCAAAGTGCAGGCAATAAATAAAAAGCCTTTATTTGAGATGGCTACTTCACTTTTGAAACATACCTAAAAGCAAGAACATGCTTTCAAAAAGAAGCCCACATGCCCAGAATTCAAAGAGATGTAACTCATAATGTCCACTTGTACTTGTATTTCACAAGTGCGCGCTTTGTTTAGGAAAAGCAAGGATATGACCCTAGTGTAATAGTAATATATTCCATTTAACCTGGACACTAAATACATAAGCTGCATTTATGCAGTGAATTGAATGTCAACAATGACTGATGAAGGCCATTTGAACCTGCTGTAAGGCTTAGCTGCAAACACACTTATTGCATTTAAAGTGCCATGCTTTTCTTCATATTGTGGGTTAACTGTAGAGTGTAGTCTCGTTTTTAACTGTCCTATTTGTTCTATAAATTTCATTTCATGAACTGAAATTTAAATTTTAAGTTATACAGTTTATCTATTCACTTGTTGAAGTAAATGCAAAGTTGTTCTTCAACAAAAGCAGCAGGATGATTCATGATACCTGAAAAAATGACAAATCTTTAATCCATCAATTCTTTGAAATAAAGGTTGAGCACAAAGTTTCTGGGCTGAGAAACAGGTGCTATATAAGAGCTAAATTATGCAATGTCTTTAAATAGCAGACAGTCACAGTAAATCTTAAAGAAATGTACAGGAAGGTCACAGCGGATGTAATGCAGTCATTTGACGTGCTTTTCAGAAAACCTGACTGATGCATAAAACCTGAAAACACTGTTTTACAGTTATCTTTAGCACGTTAATGACTTCCTTTGCAAAGACTGAACATGAGGTGCTGGGGGATCTTATATATATATATATATATATATATATATATATTACTCCTTTCCCTTTTTCTCAACAAAGAAGGTCAGTTTTTTGGTTAATATGTCTGTTTTCATCCCTCTATGCTATTAGAAACTAACATTTTGAAAGATATTTCCACAGTGCAGATCTTTTTTTTTTTTTTTTTTTTTTATGGATTCCCCCATATCTATCTAAAATAGAATATCATTTAAATTGTTTTTTTTTTTTTTTTAGGTTTTTCCCAGTTTAAAATAAAATGAAGTAAAATAAAATAAAATATTCTGTTTGTCAGTCGCCATGCATGCAATATATATATTTTTTCTGAATTTAATCAAATGTAAGATAGAACAATTTCTAGTTATTATGCTTAATATAGGATCTTTAAAAAAACAAAACAAAAAAGTCTCTGTGAATTGTTGTGTGTGAATACTTCAACTGTTATTGTCTCAATGGAATCTCTCAGTGCTCTATCTGTGAAGTTTTGTATGAGTAAGCTAAACTTTGTCAGATTTTTGGCAGAATATGATGAGAACGGCAGGAGCTCAATGCTCTGCTCAGTGGTCCAGCGCAGGCCTCCTCCAGGCACATTCACTACTTTGCACACATGCATGCACACACACACACACACACACACACAAAATACACACTCGCACCGCCTTAGAGACCAACATGCACAAGAACGGCCAGATTTAGTTTGTTGGTAAATAATGTACACAGAAAATACAGCTAGAAAAACAACAGAATTTATGGATGGATTACCAACAACATCATTATACATGCAGTGGCTCCAAAAAGTGTTTGCACACTTAAGCCCATACGGATTGATTCTCGATTCTCATTCACAAATATTCTCATGGTACTATGCTAGATGTCACCTTCAGCCCTTATGGTCCTCAGCCAATTTATTTATTTATTTTTTAAAAACCCAGATTAGCTTCATTTGCCTAATTGCTCATGAGTGCCCCCTACTGTTTAAAGTGAGATTTTTGCTCTATGTCCAAACTGAAGGTGACCGGCTGCTGCTGTACCTGCTCCAATCAGCTGCAGTGATGCATGTCCCTCTCCACCCCCAGCCCTCCATCATCCAGTCCCAGACCAACCCAGGCCAGACGCACACCAGACCTGCTTGTCATAGTGCTATAGTTGTGCTGAACTGTTATAAATCACCATTACTAAAAAAGGCTTTCCTTTTTATTATATATAGGAACCATTAAGGGAGGGAACCTATTCCCTTGCAATATGTCAGAAATAGTGGAACTAAAGAGAAAAACGATTGGTGTGCCACACAAAAAGACCCACTTGGATGTGGCAACTAACTATTTACAGTATACTATCACAGAAAAGTTAGGACAAATCAACTATTTAAAATTACTATTTTCCTCTGTGTAGAAAAAAGTCAGCAAACTTTTATATAACTTGATAATTAATGTTTGTAATTAATTCATATAAGAAAAATTGCAGTGGTGCTTGTGTGTGTGTGTGTGTGTGTGTGAACGTGCACAACTTTACAAACTCTACAAATCAAATTACAAGCATTAAAAATGCATTGCAAATAAACAATCTTAGAAAAGACAGAAAGACAAAGACATATAGACAAATAAAGAGCTAAAATAAAAAATTATATATGGATAAATTATTAATGTAGACATACTATAAACTAAATATGAAGTTAAATGTTCAAAAGACCAGTTTCTTTTAGAAACCTCAGTCTGTTTCAGAGGAAAAACTCTTGTTAACTGAAGGCTGAAACGTTCATTACTCACAGCTCATTACTCACCGCATTCAAGCCGAATTATAGTTGATTCATTCATTTGTTTGTTTCACCTCTTTTTCCTCAACAAAGTCATCACGATATATTATAGCTTTGGGGCACAAGCATAAATCCCCCAGTCTAAGAGACTTTCTTTAAATCTGCTTTGGAAACAAAACAAGCTTCAGCTTCTCTATTGGCTTTTAATCTTAAATCAATGCAGCGAAAAAAGCATATCAAAATTGAATAATGCAATACATTTTTGAGTTGCTATAATAAAACACGACTTCTCTGAGGTGAGAAATGGGCGTCAGCCTTAATTAGTCACAGTGCTGGATCTGAACCGGACTCAAGGAGAGGGAGTCATCCGCCCTCCCTGTTTGGAAAACAGCCATCAAAAAATGCTCTTTCATGTTAACGCTGCAAAATCGACGGCATTGGAGGCTTAGTGCCATGGCAACAACATTAGGGCTGCCGAAACGGAATGAAAGGTACAGAAAGTTCCCAGAATCGGTGGGATAAAATATGCAACAAACTGATGTCTAATTGACCACACAGATGCACATGTACGCCGGTACACAAGCGACGAGAATTAATTAAATGTAATTTGTTATAGTTGAGTAAAATACAAAGTGTTAATTCATTTTCATGCCACACCGAAAAGGTCTTTTATGGAGAGGCACAGCTGAAAAAGCACTTTGAAGAGCAGCATAATTGAAATTTCCTTTTTTCCCCGTCAGGTTCCTGGGTCTAGAAATGACATGTCTTTTGTCTGAATGTGCCATCCTGTCGTTACGTTTTAAGTGACACTCATGAAAGCTAATAGGAGGACAAATCATTTGTATAAGCTGCTCAGTTTCCGGGCTGTGCGTTTGTCCTTGAGTGTGCCATAGTTTCTCTCCTTCTCATTCTCATCCGTTCTTCATTTATCTCACGCAAGCTCATTTTCCTCATTCTTCACTTCTCTCCATCTTCCTCATATTTTTCTCTTGCCTTCTTACCCTATTATCTAATCTCTTTTTCCTCTCCCAGTGAGAAACTCATTCCTCATTTTCCACCCACACCCCTCCCTACATATTTTACCTAAACTCCCTTTCCGTCTCGCTCTATCTGTCTCTTTCAAACACAAAATGATTTCATATGAATCATTTGAGTGGAGTTGACATTTTAATGACTGTCAATCATGTAGATGTTACCTTGTTGACGAGTGTTATCATCACGCCTTGGGTTCGACTTAATTCTGTCTTCCCATACTCATGAGATTTCTGTGCCTGATCTCCAGTGTCACACTAAGCATCTCAGTTGTGCACAGAAAAAGACATTTTTAAAAATGGAAATCAGACAGCTTAGGTTCCTATTAATCTCGGTATCATAATTAAATGAATGTTCATGGGTGCTGCTGCTATGCTATGCTATGCTATGCTATGCTATGCTAAAATAAAATAAAATACTTTATTTATAAGAGTATTTATAAGAAAGCATTTCTTCATTGTTTTTCTTTATATAATCGAAATGTTCCATCCTGTTCACACCAAAGATAACAATAACGATAACCATATAAAGTTCTAATAATTTAATAGAGAAGTGATAGGGAAGTCCACACTACAACTATAACAATAACAACACAGAACATCAATAACGCTGGAACAACATTTTTTTTTTTTCCAGCTGATGAATGGGGGAAACAAACAAACAAACAAAACAATGACAGCCAATCAGAAGTTTATAGAACTTTAGATTTTAAAGTGGCAGACAACATAATGGTGCACATGCTTATAATATACAATATATAACTTCATAGTCATCATACTTTATGTGAATTGCCCTTTAGTCTTTTTAACTATCAATGCATGTTCCTTATGACATCATCAGTTTTTGTCTGAAAACAGTAACACAAGCATTAATATCTATTGGTTATTGATCTAATTGAATCACAATTAAATTCACATGGTATTAGCTGTTATTTTTCTACTTCTAAAACATTCCATCCTGTTTGACAAAATGACCAAAATCATGACAATAGCAATAGCAATTTCAAAAATATTCATCAATACTTTTACTGTCAGTCCCTCACTAAGCAAACTTTAGCTCTTTGTCCACCCTGGAAAGTCTATTATGCAAATAGATGGCAAATTATGAACATATGGACATCACATTGCCATAGTCACCACTGATTAGTTACTCCTGTAGAAACTTTAATTTTTTGTGAAGCTGCTTTGCAACGATTTGTATCGTGAAAAGTGCAATACAAATAAACATGAACTGAATTGAACAAAACGCACACACACACAAGCATATTTCTGGAAGTCTGCTAATACGCTTTCTAATGAAATACTTCCTTAAGATCAAAAGCATTTTACATTTTTTTAAATGAAAGAATTAATTATAAAAACCGTATAATAGGAATGACTCACATAACACATAAAACACACCTTGAAAACACTGTAAGTCGCTTTGGATAAAAGCGTCAACCAAATGAATAAATGTAAATGTTTTTAATGAGAAACACAGAAGGGAGGCTCATTTAGATTTAGCTAAAAATGAGAGCTTAGCTTTGCTCTACTTAACAAATCCTGCACAAATTCCTGAACCCTGAACGTTGTTTACGGACAACATGTGGGTGTGGATTGTGGTTCATGCTGCACTGGGTTTACATGCATTTACCAAAAAATGTAGACAGATGTTAGCAGATGTTAATAACATCTACCTAAAGCTGAAAATTGGAGAAAAAGTCTTCATTTGCTGTCGTCACACAGTTAGCTCGTCTGCTACAAGCTCCCTGCAATCAATACGCACAGTGAGTGATCATTAGTGCTAATCGGTACACTGTTTAATTGTGGTTTGGGGTGCCACAGTTCACTCACCTCTT
The DNA here is from genome assembly GCA_004124795.1 of Poropuntius huangchuchieni. Classification (NCBI taxonomy): domain Eukaryota; kingdom Metazoa; phylum Chordata; class Actinopteri; order Cypriniformes; family Cyprinidae; genus Poropuntius; species Poropuntius huangchuchieni. The sequence goes on along the minus strand of SCHK01181281.1, from coordinate 6,689 downwards.
CTGAAAGTTCAGTAGTGGATCAGCAAGCTGGTCTGGACAAGGCTTTAAATGGAAAGACTAACCTGCTGAAAAGAGCAGCATGAATTTCTATAAAATATAAGGTTGAGCATAAAAAATAAGATGGCCGCTCTAGTCAACAAGCCTATTGAGACACAACATAAGTTGGGAACTCTAATAAGATGCCAGACTTTTCTAAATGCATTTTCAAAAGCTGGACAGCATTTCTGATACTCTGCCTGCTTTTTCGATATTTAGAGAAATGTGAACAACCGAATGGTTTTGGTTTTCCACAAATCTGTGAGATGCAGTGCACAAGATGAGCCGAGGTCTGTCCCTTGCTTCTGCCACAAGATGAATAACTGTTTACACACCGGGCCAAACGAGGCCAGATTTACCAGCCCTGTCAACAGCGGATGGAGGATGTACAGAGCAGTTTCGCAGCCAGCATGAAATACGGCCACACCGTCGCGGGCAGCGTAAAGTCAGGCACTCCAGCTTTTTTTAATTTGGATTGGCAAGCGAGCTGTCAGGGTGCTCGTATTTTATACCTCCCCCTCATATTTGAGGGTCCTGCTCCAGCACTGAGTGGCTCTCGATCATACCTGTCAGGGGGGTTTTATTGAATAACAGTGAGAGGGAAGATGGGCCGCCTCCCTGGACAGCAATGCATGATGGGAGAGGGAGTGCTGAATTGCTGAGATTCAGAAAGAAAACTTTTCTGCTTGTCATCATTACTAGTCATTTACAAGAACACACATAATTACACATGTTCAGCAACCTTGCCAATAATATCATTTTAAAATGTCAAAACAAGTTTATTGTTTTATTTTATTAAGATGATATTCTACTTGAGTCAATAAGACTTTTTTAAAGGAAGTATTTTTTTTTTTTCAAAAAAGGATGGATTAAACCTGTATGACTCCTATAAGACTTGTATAGTTTTCTATTAAATCAAAGAATCCTGAAAAAAGTATCACAGTTTGCACAAAAGTGTTAAGCAGCACAGCTGCTATCAACATTGATAATAACAAGAAATATTTCTTGAGAACTAAATTAGCATATTATAATGATTCCTGAAGGACTAGCTGAAAATGAGTTCAAAATTCAGCTTTTCCATCAAAGGAATAAATTATGTTTTAAAATATATTTAAATAGAAAACAGTTATTTTAAATTTTAATAATATTTCACTATATCACTGTTTTTACTGTATTTTTGATCAAATAATGTATTTTACAAAGTATTTTTGATGAACATAAGAGGCTTAAATCTATATTTTAAGTGGTAGTGAATCAAACTTTAGATTAGAGTATGATAAAATACAATAAGATACAGGGAAAGTTTGACAAAATATTACTTGCTTTTATTTGCAAATACTTCACAAAGTTGTCTTGAACATCAGAAGAAGAAAAACGTTTGCTTAATTACATAAATTCTAAGGAATGAAGAAATGATGCAGAAACATTTCATAAAAGTAATTCATAACTTTTCATCAAAAAGAAACCTTGAATAACAACATAAGTGGAACTTAAAAGGTAACAGTGAAAAGTTTGGTGTGTTCCCTTTAAAAATAAATGTATTCATTCCATCGGATTTGACCAATTCCTGTATGATTCAACTTTACTTTTGATACAATATAAGTAAAAGTAGTAATTTAAGTCCTTGGGAACCTTTGCCAAAAATTCTGTATGGTATGAAGGACACAAACTAAAGAAAAGTTCATGTCATTTTAAAACTATTGTCACCATGTTCATGGCACAGGATTGCCTGCAAAAAAGTTGAAAAAAGAAAAAGAAAAAGACATTTGTAGCTGACTGCTGAAGTATTCAGAGGAGAATTTGCCCAGACACAACACACATTTAAAAAACAAAACAAAAACCATGTTAAATTCTTCATTCTTTTCACCCCCTATGTTGCTTTCTAATATAAAATAAATAAATAACCAAATGAAGACATAAATAAATGCATACACAAATAAAATCCAGCATTGCATGTTTGTTTCAAAGAGAATGCAAAGCAAATTTTAATTAGAATAAAATAAAATGAAGCGAGATAAATAATTCAATACAAAACGATAGTGAGTGAATATAGTCTTTACTCAATATTTAGTAATAATATATATTAAAATTATTATTAATAATGACTATTCCTAATTTCTGTGTACATTTTTTGTCATTGCAACACGCTAATGCACAACTTGATTGGAATAAACAGCAATTCAATTCTCAGACTATTTGTGTGATCACAAGTTTCGTTTCAGTTAGGATGCTGCCTTAGAAGGCAGTAGACAGCAAGCTGGCATGCTATAGGTTTTGGAACACAGCCGATATACATGTTCAATACAAGAAAACAGATGGTTTGTTGACAGCGTCTGAGCACCCTAGGTCTCTTTTTTCACCTCTGGGTATAAATCAATCCTTTTTAGGCCCCATACCTCTTTCCTTTTCCATATATTAACAGGAAAAGGTTTGTTAACCATCTCAACCACTGGAAATTTACTGTTCAGGATGTCATCCATTGCCTTTAACCAGACCTTTAATGAATATTTAAGTATGTTGTGGTCACTAAACGTCTCATGCTCATACAATCATAGAAATTGTTTTCTTTATTAATAGGACGATAACGATTCTGCATCTTTATTGAATTTGTGCAGGAAGAGAAGGGAAACAATTATGTGTAGTAGTTGAAGTGTAAAAAATTATATCAACAGCACAGAACAATTATAGATTCAGCATGTGGCGGATTTTTACCGCTCAGGTACATTTGTTAAGCGCAGATGTTTTATTCGAGATCCCAGGAGGAAACAAACAAGTGAGTTTCACATTATAGACCCCTCTGTCTTTCTTTTTCAGTAGACGCACGCCCACAAAACCTGAACAACAAGACCAAACAAGGGATGGGAAGAGAGTCATTACTTTTTCATACTGTGGCTAGTAAAACAAGGAGACGCCATTACCGCCCAAGTGAGATTAATGGCTGACACGGGCCTCAGCGACCAAAGCAAGGAAAGAGCTGGGAGAGAAAGAAAGAAAGGACAGACAGAGAATGTGTGTGAGAGAGAGATGGACTCGTAGGAGAGAAAGGGTGAAGAGCATGGTGCCAAAGCTCATTGACTTCCTTTCGCACCTTCTGAGACTCTTTGCGTAGGTCGGATGAGTCACTTTAGAGATCTGATACTCTTGAGCTGTCGCCCTCTCCTGATTTAGCCCTTCTCTTGGCCAGGAATGTGCCTACGGAGCTATAATAAGACTTAGCACAGCCGTAAGAGTGTGTCCTGGTGCTCAGCGAAAGACAATGTCCCATTAGAACACTGTGAAGGTGATTTAGCTGATATTAATCAGTTTCAATGTTCAAATAGCACCCTCAGATTGCTGCTGAAAATAAAAGAGAGGAGTAGATCCGATCTGGTGGGTGGCAACCAGAGTTCAGGATAGCAAAATTCAGGATTAACTTATCATTTCAATTCAGCTGTGGGGTATTTAATTAAAAGGAGAAGAAGTGGAATTTACTGAATTACATTTAAATATAATATAATTAATATCAATTTAATTCAACATTCAATATTCAGGACAATTCAGTGTTCTTCAACCCTGGTCCATAAAACGAAAGTTTAATAATAGTAAAAATAATAATTTGTTGTTGTTGTTGTTGTTGTTTTAGATGCTATTAGGGTGAAAAACATTAAATGTACCAAAATATCATAAAAGATTGGACTCATTTGAAGTGAACTTAACAATATAGACAACAATGAGGGGAAAAACAGTGCTAAAATAATAATTCTAATTATACTACTAATAATAATAATAATAATAAGTAAAAACATTATACATTTACCAAAATGGACCCAATTACCTAATTCATGGACAACAGTGAGGGGAAAAAACAATGCAAAAATGCTAAAAACAAACAAACAAACAAATACTACTACTACTAATAAATACACCACAAAAATCACTCAGTAATTACAAAGAAGAAATGGCAAGTAACACTAATATTTTGTTATATGTATGTATATATATACACACACACACACACACACACACTTAATATGTGCATGTTTGTGCTCGCTTTGCGTGTGGACTTTTGCCTCAGTAAACTCCTCATTTGCTGCTTATTAATAATTACTAAGGTAGCTGTTAACTTTAGGTATTGGAAAGAATTAGGGATGTGAGTAAAAACCAATGTAAACCTGTTTTCTGAAAATAAACTGTTGCTAACCACTAGTAGTACACCTTGTAGAGACAGTTTGTGGCCTATATTTCAATGCGGTTCAGGCTTGTTTCTTTGCATTACTAAATAGTAGCTGTGCTCCTTTGCCCTTGTGTGATGAGCATCTAGAGAGGGTTTGAGCAGTAGGGAAAGCACTTAGCCACATGCTCTGCCCACAGCGCACTCTTAAACAGGTTCCTTATTTATGCAGGTTATAAAAAGTGCATTAAATAAAAGCGGGGAGTTGCCCATGCCTGGGTTTTGTCATGCCGCTGTGATGCACTGCTGTCCATAACTCACTATGACGGACGGTGGAAGCAGAGGCGACACAGTCCTCTCAAAAAACAGCAGTTCATTAACCTGCTCCATTCGTATTCAATTCTTTTAAGGTTTAATGCATTCGGTAGAGTAAGCTTGTTTATGCATATTGCACACATCTCAAAGAAATGGTGCAGTCCCTCTACATAAAGACGTCTGGATTGATGATACATTTATCTATTTTGCATAGATCTTGAAGGACGCAGTGCAACAAATTCAGATGATTCTAGGGGTGGATGATATGACTAAAATCATATATCACATTATGTGAAATGTTATATAATGCTAACACAATATATATTGCATCTTGTTTTTTTTTTTTCTAGCTGGAAATTCAACAAATTATAAAAAAAAAAAAAAGTATAATATTTAACTTCTGTATTATTTTATGTAAATTATTAACTTTAAATAAATTTTGTATATTAGCATGCACAAGATATGACAATAAGTCCTTCCATTCCAAGTCCTTCATTCTAGCTCCACATAACATAAAACATCACCTTTTATAATGTGCTATAATGAAAACACTATTTCTCTTACAAATTAAATGAGAGTGTTAATCACTTAACTGGAAGTGAATAATTGTAAGCACTCATGAAGGTGGCTTTGTAATTTCTTATGTTTTGTAGTCAATGAATTTATGCATAACTCATGTTTTTAGTCTAAAGACGTTATTGTCAGTACTTTCATCATACCAACAAAAAAACAGCTGGCTTTTGGGTTCTTTTGAGCACAACATTTCAAGACCCTTTTATGACACTTATGAGGTGAGCTTTTTGGAGTATAACAGCTGTGGTCACCATGAACTGTTGCTGTGGAGAAAAAACAAAAGTACTCAGCTCTTTAAAAATGTTACTTTTTGTGTCTAAAGGTAAGAAAATAACAGGTTTAGAACAACATGAGGTAAATAATGACAGCATTTTCATTAGTGAGTGAATTAGAATTTGTGTGGACAAAGAATCAAATGGCTCTGTCATCCAATGAAGCACTCCACTTTCACTCTACATACTGATTAACATAAAAGACAGTGTTATTTATTTTGTGTGTTACTATAGCACATTTAGGTTGAAGGGGTGTATGTAGATGGACGCAGCTCTACGTGATCTATGAAATCCATTAACTCAACTTCCAGCCTTTAGATTAAATGTCAAAAGACACACAAACACACACATATGCATATAAAGATTCACTGCATTTTTAATAATGACAATATCAATTATATTCATTTTTAACTTGTGGGACAGTAAAAAAAAATGCAATGTCACGTCAACAACCCATATATAGTGTCCTCCATAAGTATTGGAACAGTAAAGACAAAATTGTTCTGTTTGCTGTGGAGTCAAGAAATCTGTAAATATGATTAAAAGATGAATATGAGACAAAACTACAGAATGTCAAATTTTATTTTTGGGTGATTCAACAAGATGTTTTACCAGCTAAGAAGATCAGCACTTTTAAAGTTTCATCTCCCTATCTGATGGGAGCATAAGTATTGGAACAGTTGCCTCGCAGGTCTTTCTAAGTGATCAGCTGTGTCCTGTTGCATTAATTCATCAGATATTAAAAGCAGAGAAA
>SCHK01181261.1:0-14043 GCA_004124795.1 Poropuntius huangchuchieni | reverse complement strand
AAAAAAAAAAAAAGATATTGAATAACAGTACAAGTGCCTAAGCAACATGATAACATTGTGAACTAAGAGGAGTTCTAATGGTTAGAGAATTATTTGGAACACACAACTAGTTATTTAACTGGGCAAATAAACAAACTGTAAATGGTCATCAACAAAACCCAGGGACTGAAGATAAAATGCAAAGAGGAGAAAATACTGCAGCAGGCAGAGCAGACTTGCTTTAACATGCATGAAATAATAACATTATTCTGATGACTCGGGGACCTTTCCTGATCCTGCCCCCCCTCTCACTCCCACTTCCCTTCCTGTCAATTCTGATCTGTCCCGTCGCAAAAGAGAGAACTTTTTTTGGGCTTTCAAATCTTGACTGCCATTCACTGCCATTATAAAGCAAGGGCCTGAGGGTCAGTAAATCATGGGGTCATTTTAATTTTTGGGTGAAGCATCAGTTTTAAAACCCATGATACAGATTTTTGGTCAAACTGCCCATCACTAGCATCACGTAAGCAGTACTATGTACTTGCTCAGACGGCAGTTTTCGGGTAGGCTTACTTGTTTATTCTTGGTGTAGCTGCTCATATTTGCTCAGATGTGGTGATCAGTAAACAACCTTCAGTAGTGTTCAACATATACTCTCATCATGATGTATAAAAACACAAAAGACAAAAGGTTTACAAATGAGATTTTATTGCGTTGCGTTTTGACTTGTAAATGCTCAGGTCTTTTTTTTTTTTTTTTTTTTTCATTCGTAAATATTTTTCACAGAAAAAATATATTTGAAAATGTAATACAGTAATATTTCTTTTGTATTACAGATGTGTTTTTGTTCTTTGTTTAAAGGTGTCCTTGTTACAGTGTAATTATACATTTAAGTACTGTGTAATATTGGCTAAAAGTACTTACTATATGGTTTGGATTAAGATTAGGGTTTGGCTTAGGGTTACTTGCGCGTAGTTATGCATAATTTATTGTTGTTATAATAAATAATAATAATATTAAGCACATGTAACAAGGACACCTTAAAATAAAAGTTTACTAAATATCTATAAAACTATCCCTTAACTTTGGCGCAGATTCCTAACCAGGCATGAAAACAGGATCACAAAATGCTGTCGGTGTCTGTATAGATTTGGTGGGAATGCACTTAAAATGTCAATTAATAATAAGCCAAAAGGTCTGAACAGAAATGCAACGCAGGAAAACCTTGCCATGTAGAATAATTGTATTTAATTGAAATAATGGCTGATTGGGATATTTGGCAGAAAGACCATTTTCATTTGATGTTTTACTGATTTGTTTGAAGAAATCCAAATGTACAATGAATGCTTCACAACAATTTCACTGAAGACTAGCAATATTAGTATATTGTGATCTAAATTCAGTGTGATTTCAAATTCATTGTGTATTACTTTGTGTACACATACACAAATGTTGTTCAACTTGTATTTAAGTGTTACTATGAGTTTGATCAATGTCTTTCAGTGTTTTATTTACATAGCATATTCATGTGTAAATCCAGTTTTTTTTTTTTTTTTTTTAGCAATATTACTATTGAGAATATTTTGAATTAGTTTTATATTAATATTTTTCTGTTGACATTTTAATGTTTTTATCAAGTGACAAACACTTGTGGTTTTAGTTTAGTTTCGTAAAACCACTGGCGTTAATGAGCCGTTGATGTCTCAATGTGCTGATGTTGTGTGTCGTTGTCAGATGTGTCGAGCTGGAGGGAGGGCGGTGGGAGGAACCTGCAGCCCCCGGTGCTGTCTGCCGCCCCGCCCTGCACAGACACGGACACCAAGAGCAGCGGCTCAGCTGAGACCACCACTCCTCTTCCTCCCCCCTCCTCATCCTCATCCTCATCCTCCTCTGCTGCCGCCGCTGCTGCTGCCCAGTCCTCTGATGTGAAGGAGCCATCGCTGCGGCCCGCTCAGCCCGTGCAGCGCAGAGTACCATCAGCCCCATCAGCCCTCCAGTACCAGCACCACACCACCACCACATACCACGACATGCTGCCTGCCTTCGTGAGTCTCTGACCATCATATCGGTTATCCAGTGTGCTGTGCTTTCTCTGTTAAAATGATTATTGGCTCTTTGTTTGTCAGATGTGCCCTAAAGAGACTCGTGATGCTTCGGGCTCCTCGGATCAAGGCCCGACCACTGTGGTTGCCCCCGTGCGCTTTGAATCCAGGTTGATCTTCAGACCAGCGTTCCCTGCACCGGAGCCCGTCAAGTGAGTGTTGTGCTAATTGCTTATTGCTGTGCAATAAGAATGCTCATTGTTCTCTTCTAAAAATGGCTTTTTTATTTCACAGTGGTGATTTAAGAAGAGAAGCCCGTTTCCCCCGTGTCCCTCCACGCCCCTCCACTCGCCCGATCCGCCGCCCAGGAGATCGAGCACCCCGTCCTGCCATAATCAACCCTGAGGACCTGAAGGACCTTGATGAACTGGACAATGACTGTGAAGATGGCTGGGCAGGTGAGCGCTCGATTTCTTTATTAACAACAGATGAGTGCTTTTTCTCCAATTCTCATTGTGACTGGTGTCTGTTCTTCAGGTCTCCATGAGGAAGTGGATTATAGCGAGAAGCTTAAATTCAGTGACGATGAGGAAGATCATGCCCCCTGTGAGAAGAATAAGATCTGGTGAGCTTTTCTTTGTTTTAGTGCAGTGCGTGTGGTGTGAAAGCCGCTTGTGTTGGAATTGAAGCTCATTATGGTGCATGTGTCTTGCAGGGATGACTGGGACAACCATCAGGACCAGCATTCATCTCAGAGCTCTGGTGACGGTGCCTTTCCACAGGATGCTGAGGAGGAGTCATATTCACGCCAGGCAGAGCCCATACCCTCCAGGAAGACCAATGGACGATTCTCCTCTACAGAATCTCAGGTAACAATCTACTGCCTTCTGCATTTGCTTTTCCCCCTTAATTGGTATTTTAACAATGTCTGCAGCAATTAAGACCAGTAGTAGGATTGCATGCAAACCAGAGATTGGGGGGAAAATAAAATAATAAAATAGAGAATACAGAAAGTGGGGGGTGTAAATTTATTCTGTGGTTGTGTGGTCTCAGTCATGCTGGGACCACCCAAGCAGTGTTATTTTGGTATCTTTGTTTTCTTTGGTATCTGTGGTTTTTATTAACATTTTGAATCAGGGTTTTTTTTTGTTTTTGTTTTAATTTTAAAGGTTTGGTAATTGTCCATTATTTTTGGTATTTTATTTGTCTAAATAGACAATTTTATAAATTTTATTTCAGCATTAGTTCCTTTTGTACATCAGGTTAAAGTAAATGAAAAATGAAAACAAGCAGAAAAAACTTTTGATATTTTATTTCATTTAACATTTTTATTTCCATAAGTTTGATTTTTTTTAGTTTTTAACAATTTTTATTTAACTGTAATTTTGTAATTTTATTTAACTAAGTTTGTGATAAACTAAACTGTGTTCTGTCTGTCCTTCAGAGTGAAACCAATTGTTTTTGGTGCTGTAATTACACTTTTATATTTATATAAATACTTTTATTTTGATTGGATAACCACATGACAAATAAGTGATGATTGCAATGCAAAATTGAGCATGGTTTTTTTTTTTTACTGAATGTTTAAATCTTTTAATTGATCATTTTTGGTAGCACCTTTAATGTGATTCCATCAGTCCGGGCTCATCTAAGAGATCTCCTCTCTCTGTTGTTTGTGATTTGCAGCACCAGCAAAAGAACAGTGGCAACAGCGAGTCTGCAGAGGAGCAGGAGGAGTCGCAGCGGCAGGCTCCTCCTCGTGGGAAGTTTGTCTCGGCTGACCTCTCTGCCGTGGAGAGAGCGCGCAGACGGCGTGAAGAGGAGGAGAGGAGAGCGCGGGAGGAGAGACTGGCTGCTTGTGCAGAGAAACTTAAAAAACTGGATGAAAAATTTGGCAAAACTGAGAAACCTGCACGCTCTGGAGAAACGCTGAGAGAAGCAGACATCAAGGAGCTGACGCAGTCTCCAGGCCGAAGGCCATCCAAACACCACCAGGACGGCTGGCAGTATGGTACTAAAGGTATACGAGTTCATATGCTAGTGGGTTTATTAATGTAAGTTTTAGCTACCCTTGTAATAATGGCAGTGATTTAAACGGAATAATTTTAGCGAAATGTACGACTTTTCCCGCTACTTTTCTCAACACTTCATTTCATTGTATATAGAAGTGTCTGATACACCAACTGAGTCATCCAGTCAGGATTACAAAGATGAAGGTTGTAACTACCACAATGATGACGATGGTCCTGAGTCCACCTCTCCCCTCCCAGACTATGGCCGGCACCAGAAGCCTGTGCCGCCCCGCTTCCAGAAGCAGCACCAGCAGCAGCAGGTGAGCTTTTACACGTAATCCTGTGGGTAAGAGGAAATGGTTATTAATTCAGCCACCCTTGTGGTGCATATGTCTGCAGAAGTTATAATACAGAGTAATTACGGTTTTCGTGTTAACTATATGCTTTTATGCTGTTATATACTGTGTGCTTTCATTTTATAGAGGAGTTTTTTTCTGTGGTTTCTAGGAACAGGTGTATAAGATGGCGCCGTGGCAGCAGTCGGGTCACCCCACCCAGTCCAGCTCTGCTCACCCACAGAGAGGCTTTTACCCTCCTCATGTCCTGGGCTTTGACCCTCGTTGGATGATGATGCCTCCCTACATGGATCCCCGCATGGCACAGGGATGTTCTCCAGTGGATTTCTATCCTCCTGGCGTTCACTCATCTGGTAAATTACAACATCCTCCCTATTTAGCGATGTTTGCCAAGTCAAGCATCACTATTATTCATAGTGATATGATCGGACCTTTTAATAATAAATATTATACTTCAAAATATGATGAGTGAACTCTCTTAAATTGATCAAGTAAGCCAGACATTCCCAAAATGTTATGTCAGTTTAACCCCATTGACAGAAATTATTCAACTGAAACTCTGAAAATTCATTTGAAGATTTTGAGTCAATGTGTTAACACCACTTCTGCATGTTCATGGTTCTCTGATGCTGCTTAATGATCCCACTTGATTTGTTTTTACTCTCATATCATAAGATGTTTTCATTGATTTTATTTTAAAATAAATTTGTTTATAGTATATGGTTGGACAATTTGGTTTAAAAAAAAAAAAACAATATTGTGATTTTGTAGTATTTAATGTGTCACATTTATCATGGTTTGAGCTGCGATTAAAAGCATTTAATCTCATAAGAAAATGTCTTATATTGTTGTTGCTGAAACATCCAGGCAATTATTTCATTAATTATTTCAATTTTCTTTGTTTTTGTTGTCTTAAACTAAGAAATGAAGACTGATATGTTACTACTTTAATATATAAATGCTTTATAATGCTTCATTTTCTATATTATAAAATTCTGAAAACTCGTCTACAGAAATGTTGTGAATTATGTGAATGCAAAATGTCTTTCCCAAATGCACGAGTTGATTTTGTGTGGTGCAGCTTTTACTGCAAACTCATCGAGCTGTTCCATGACTGAAAAGACCATGAACTGCTTGTGTGTAAATAAACAGTGCTGTGCTGTGCAGAGATTCAGACTTAATCTCAGACTTTTGTAATGTGATGACTGCAAATCACAATTTCATTTTTATTTTAATCAATTGTAAAGCCCTATGTATTTATTTTAATTTTGCTTTGATGTAGTTATTGGCTTTTCATAAACTCATGAATCCCCAAGGCTTTACAAGCCCCCATTTAAGAAACCCTGCTCGTAGCAACTACCTAGAGTACTTTAGTGACCACAACAATGCTCCTTAAAAACATGTTAGCAAACATGTGATAATACCCAGGGTATACATTCAGCTACAGTACCTTAGTATCATGCAGAGTTCTGCATGGTGATATATATGGCTCCTTTTTTCACAACATGTACAGTTTTGTTTATATTGTGATATTTAAATTGAACTTTTTTTATTTTTTATTTTCAAGGTTTGGTGAAACCTGTCATTCAACAGGATCACCTGAATAGCCCTGGTTCCACCTCTGATGAAGGCTGTCATTCCAGCATACATCAGGAGAGGAGGGCGCCATCCACTGAGCCTTACCAAGTTTGGAACCAAGACAGCTACTCGTCTGCACGCAGTTTCACCCCACCCTACCAGAGACAGCACGAGAGTTGCGACAGGGCTCAGGCGGATGACAGGAGTGACCAGTCATGCTCCAGACACGACTCGTATGAAGACCGAGGTCATGACCGCACAGACAGTCCAGCAGAGGAACTGCCCCATCAAGGCTTCCGCCAAGGCAGAGGCTCAGACGTGTCGCTCGGTTCCCAGCGAGAAGTTTCCCATGAAGTAGCCCATCAGCCATTAATACTCAGCAGAACCCATCCTGGAGACGGCGAGCACAGGGACATCTCCTCTGGTAGACATCAGAAAGAAGATCTTGATACCCGTGACGAGGCCTTCAGCAGCAAGGAGAAGAACTACGACTCTGATTTTTGGAGGAAAGACATGGGTGGTCTGAGGAAAGATGGCAACAGTCAGGCCCAGTGGTCCGATCACGGTTCGAGCAGCAGTAGTAGTGTTAGCCAGCCTTCTGAGTCCAGTGGTAGAACCCTTAGAAGGACGGGACCCATCAAGAAACCTGTGTTGAAGCCCTTGAAGGTTGAAGACAAAGAGAACGAGAAACCCAAAACTGACCCGGAGGAGAAGACTGTCCCATACAGACTGGAGAAGGAAGTGGTCACCAACGTCTATGACCTGAAGAAAGATGCTCCACTTCTGTCTAACAGGCACTCTGCACCACCACCTGCTCCCTCTCCTGAGGAGAAACAAGTGGAAGCTCCGAAGGTGGAGAAAACGATCAACTTGCCTGAAGAGTCGCACAAAGAGAACTACTGGGATAGCAGCAAGAGTCAGTCTGTGGACTGCTCTGACAGCAGGGATCCACCGGCACCTCGCCGCAACAACTGGATATTCATCGATGAGGAGCAGGCTTTCGCCGGGGCCAGGGGAGCGGGTCGTGGACGTGGCCGGGGTTTCAGAGAGTTCAATTCTCGTGGTGGTGCTCGTGGAGGACGGAGCGACGGAAACAGAGGAGCCTACAATAGCGCAGGCACACAGAGGCCTGCACGAGGACGTGGTGCTCGAGATTTCAGGAGTGAAGATCTGCAGCGAGGCAAACCCCGTAGACGCAACGTGAGCGAGACGCACAGCGAGGCCTCAGAATACGAGGAGCAGCCCAAGCGACCACGCCAGAAGGCCACTGAGAACGGAGAGGCTTCGTATCCTGTGCCTGGAGAGGTCAAGAAGGCTGACAAGGAGTCGTGGAGATCAAACAAGGTCTACACTGATGATCAGAGCGGCAACAGCGATTCCAGGGACAAGACGAAATCAGCTCGAGTGTTTGGAAGGTCATTGCCCCCTCGACTTAATGCTGGATACAACCGTGGATTTGGCTCAAGGGACATTTCGACATGGAGAGGGAGAGGATCCCAGTTTGGAAGCACCTCGGCGCAGGAGAACGGCTACAACTTTGGTACAGACTCTTATTCCAAACGCTCATCGGAACGGGAGCCCCTAAAGTACCCCCCTAAATTTACAGGATCCTTTGTAGAGAACGGTGTCGAAGACAGAGATGGAGGTTACTACCTTGATAATGATAATCCCGACAACCGGCCCCTTAGAAGACGTCGTCCCCCACGCCAGGATAAGCCCCCACGCTTCAGGCGTCTTCGGCAAGAGCGTGAAGGAGGAGGTCAGTGGAATAACGAGGACTACGTTAACGGAGACGTTGTCAATCAGTGGCCGGGTCGTTCTAAGGGCGCAGAGGAGCACTGGCCCAACCACTACTCTGGAGGACGATCACAGGAGATCACGGGTCAGAGTCAAGGCGAGGACTGGGAAACTGGCTCTGAAAACAGCGATTTCAGCGACTGGAGGGAGAAACGGGGGCAACATGGTGACACGCTCACAGATGCGGGTCACGGAGAACCTGGCTCCGAGAAGAGAGAGCTCTCCAAGCGGAGCTTTTCTAGCCAGCGGCCAGTCGTTGACCGACAGAACCGGAAGAGTGACACATCTGTAATGGAAAACAAGATGAGCCGCTCAACAGACACGCAGTCTAGTGCAGGTTCTTCTGGTAGAAACGAGAGTTGGCAGAACGGCATTGCTTCCAACAGCAAACGGTATGTTTCTTCAGAACATAAGTTAAGCATATTGATATGGAAAAAAAACAAAAAAAACAGTACCATGTATGAAATTCGCACTATGAATGTGGCTTAATTCACTCTATGCAGAGTTCCAGAAGATTCAGTCGTCGGCCTGAGCTCGGCATCTATGTACAGCGTGGAGCAAAACGACGACACGGGCACAGTGGAAGCAACGGGAAAGATCCTAGAGAAAGACTTGAAGGCCAGAAACATGAAGGGGGACATGACAGAATCACTGTCCCAATATGACCTGAACACTTACCCAAGTAAGTCAAAAGTGGTTGTTTATGGTTGAAGTGCATCTCCAATGCAGAATAAAGGATGATAAACTGAGACGTTTTTAAACTGATGCACTCCTGTGGTGGTGATGTTGCCACAGTGCTATGGTGCTATGCCAAAAATGAGAAAAAATGGTAGACATTTGTTTTCAAGTGTGACTTGTGTGGTGTTCTTCAGTATTGGATCTGAAGGAGCTGTCACTTGTGTTTCCTTGCAGTTGAGAGTGACTCAGGAGCTTCTGTACCAAGTCCAGAGGTTTTCCAGGATGCTCTGTCCAAAAAACAACGCCGCCCACAGGATGATGATCGCAGGAGGAAGGATCAGGGTCCTCCAGTAAGTAATCATGGCCTCTATTCCCTGATGTTTAGACACACATCTGATAACCAGAAAGATGATTACTTCAGTTATTTAACTGCATGAAATGTCTCCTGAGTGGATATTGTAGTTATTTGGTTTGTGCACCTGAAGGGTTCAATAAAGAATAGAACAATTGCATCGAAAATGCCTCCCCGTTTTGCCAAGAAGCAAGGCAGCATGTCCATTGAGCAGCCAGAGGAGACGCTCTCCACGAACAACTTGGGAACAGAGATATGGGAGACGAACAGCACAGGTAATACTGAAAACAACCGATATCAAGTATATTAATATTTAAGAGACTGATTCTAAATGACTTTGTTTTCCTCCTGAAGCTCTGACTGTCCAGTCGTCAGGTGGCGATTCTTGGACAAAGCAGGTTTCCTATACAGGAAGTGAGCCCAATTCAGAGGTACAGATCGTTCTTTTCTAATCAAGTATTTTTGCGAGTCAGTGAGCTAAACTTGAGACTAACTGTTTCACTGTCCTGTCCTCCAGGATTCAGATGCGGGGCCCGAGCAGAGTAAAGAACACAAACCGGGCCCCATTGGCAATGAGCGCTCGCTGAAGAACCGCAAGGGCTCTGAGGGCATGGAGCGTTTGGAGGGGCCCATCACTCCTGTCAATGGAGTGGATATTCACGTGGATAACGTCATTCCTGTGCCGCCCATCGAGTTTGGCGTCAGTGCAAAGGATTCTGACTTTAGCCTTCCTCCAGGGTCCACGCCAGTGCCTGTTTCCAACCCTGTCACCAAGCTGCAGGACGCGCTTGCTGGGAATGTGCGTACATGAGCTCTGCATGCAGCATTTACGTTGTCAGTTTTGTGTAAAGAATCATTGAGCATTTATACAGTTATTAATGTGTGTGTGTGCACAGGCGGGCCTGACTCAAGCCATCCCGATGCTCCGCAGAGACCACCTGCAGCCCGGAATAAACCTCAACCCCATCAGCTTCCCTACTGCGGACCTCACACTCAAGGTAACGCTTTCCGTCCGCATCATTTGCTTAGTATGATGGCTCTCCATCACTGACCTTAAGTGTTCCTCTAGATAATTCACTTTGTTTCTTGGGATTTGGGAGATGGCACACATTCTATCTCTCTGTCACGTGCCTACCAACATGTTAAAACATGTTGATCATTGCTAGCATGTTATAATTTTTCATGCTAGATTAAGGTGTTTACAGTATGGTAGAACTTTATCGTTCTGCTAAAACATGCTTTCAGCATGTTCTAAAACATGCTAAAAATGTGCTAAAACAAATTGATATATTCAAACGCGCTAGCTTCATGTTTTAACATTTTGCCTGACACTAAACATTTTAACATGTTAACAATATGGAGGCACATATGACCAGTGTGTTAAAACATAATAGCAAAATGGTAAAACATGCAGTGTCAAAACATGCTGTTGTCATGTTTAAATATTTAATATTCTAAATTGTTAGCAACGTGCTAAACACGCTAAAAATTTAAAACATGTTAACTTCGTTCAAATGTATGTTAGCGATATGGTTAAACAACTTTTTACAACATGTTAAATTGTGGTATTTTCTTTGTTTTATTTTATTTTCTTTCTTTTATTTACTTTTTTCTGTTGAACACACAAGAATATATTTTGAAGAATGTGTGCAACCAAGAAATTTCTGGCTTTCGTCGATTTGCATGGTGCTTTTTCAATACTGCAGAAGTAAATGGAGACAATCAACTGTTGGCTTACCAACATTCTTCAAAATATCTTCTGTTGTGTTCAACAGAATAAATAAAATCATACATAGTGAAGCTTTTATAAAAACTCAAATCTTTCTGCACAGGCTTTCTCATTCCAGCATTTGTATTTTTCTTGAACTTGATCTGCACTAAAAGAAGCAAATGATTGAGTGAGCTAACAATGTGCTAGATCCTGAGCAGCTAAAGCACAGGTCATGTGATCTTCACTGTCATTTCTATCAGTGTCCCTCACCAGCGTGTTTCTCTGTGGTTTCAGATGGAGTCAGCTCGTAAGGCGTGGGAGAACTCTCAGGCTCTCCCGGAGCAGGGCTCCCCGGGCGGTGCGGGCTCCGGCGCTCAGCCCGCCTGCAGTGTGGGCTCCTCCAGCGGCGTCAGCTACAGCTCCTTCGGCGGAGTGTCCATGCCACCCATGCCTGTGGCGTCTGTTGCTCCTTCTGTCTCCATGCAGGGTCAGCTGTCTAATCGTTCTCTCAGAATGTGTGTTGCATGCGGTGGCTATGCATGGCTCTAACATCTATTGTGATCTGTGTGTGTGTGTATCACAGGCAGTCACATCCCGCCTCTGTATCTGGACGGTCATGTGTTCCAGAGTCAGCCGCGGCTCGTGCCGCCCTTGACTCAACAGCCCAGTTACCAGCAGGTATGTGTTGTCTTCACTCTTATAATGACTGTCTCAAATGTGGGTTATTTTGCTGTTTTGAAACCATATCTTGCAGGCAGGGGCTCCACGTGCTGGAAATAACCGGGATTTTTGAAGTTGTGACTGTAGGCCTCTAAACGTGATTTGGTTTGATTGAAGTTGTTTGTACACTAGTAAATCGTGCTTTATTAATTAGCACCTCCCAGGCATACAGAAATCTGCCCCAGCACCAATTCTTATCCAGTGATCACAAACTAGTGGCAGTATAACCCTGTGAAGCCTGTGATGTATGAAATAAGTCAGAAAAATATTCTCTGAAACAAGTGTTTAAATCTTTAGACAGTGTTTAAGAACTTAAACAAATGTTTGTTTCTGAGTGTCATGTTTGATACATCAGGCTTTTATGGCTGATATAGTCTGATACAGTGAGAATATGGAGGAAAAATGGCTCAATTTTCGTCGTGCGCGTGAAATGATCATCTCTTCCTCTTTAATATCAGTATCAGCATGAAAAAACCCCAAGAATGAACACCAGAAGGGACGTTAAAATAATACAACTTACTGAAATCCGTATCCTGTCTCATGTTATTTGCTCAGTCAGTGTTTCAACTGTGAAAAGACATCAGTGTAACTGCTTGTAGATAATGTCATGTAACGTCACATTTACCTCAGAAAAAAACAATATTCGGTGACCATGATCTTGTTAGTCAGCTGGAAAAACTATATATAACATTCATTATTATTGGAAATCAGAGTTGTAACATTCAGTATTATAGTAATGTACTAACTGACTCTGATATATATTTTACAGCATTACCAATTTTTTTTTTTTTTTTTTTTTAAATCGGATCAAATTGCAAGCTTATGAATCAGAATCAAATTGTGAAATTTGTGTCAAAACCTAGCCCAGATCATTCCTCCACTGAGTTACAAGAATGGGTTTAACAGCAAAGTTTTGATCTTGTTGATCATATAGTCTTGTGTATCACATGATATAGTCAGCTTTATAGAGTTCGTTAATTGGATCTGTGCACAGGTGAACAACCCATGTTTGTTTGTTGTTTGTTCAGGCCACCCCTCAGCAGATCCCCATCTCCCTGCACACGTCTCTACAGGCTCAGGCTCAGCTGGGTCTGCGAGGAGCTCTGCCCGTCTCTCAGTCTCAAGAGATGTTCAGCTCAATCACTCCCTTCAGGTAATTCACCCGCCGCAGTCACGCGTACTATCATTCATTTCAGTATTTCTCTGCTGCATTTCTACACTAATTAAGTCCCATGTCATTGCAAATAGTTTCTTTTTAACTGTTAGTATTAATAACTGCTGTATATAGCTTCTTCTACACTGACATACAATCTGGAGAATATGGACAAAGACAAAAAAAATAATTCTTTTCTACTGTATTACGCATTACAAAATAGCATGTAGCTTACAAATATTTTTCATTTGTTGTTTTTCAGTACTGACAGCCATGACTGATTTAATGCATAGTTTCAGGAGTGATTCGTGGAATGACAATTAACTGGATTTACTGATAATCGGTTTAAATCTAAAGACAGATGATAATTCTGTTTAAGTGTAAAGATGGACTGATAAATGGTTTAAGTATAGAGAGAAATTGTCAGTGATTGACTGTAATTGGGTTTAAGTGTGGTGTAGAGAGAGACAGATAATATGTTTAAGAATAGAACAGATTCTCTGCACTTAAACCGATTATCGGTCTGTCTCTATGCTTAAATCGATGATCTAAGTGTTTTGATTGTTTTAAGTGTAGAGAGAGGCAGATAATCAGTTTTACTGACAGTTTCCAGTATTTAAACTTTTTTTCCTTGATCGGATATTGGTTATGTAATATCTGATCCTCTTATAAATGTTAAATCCCCTCTGTCAAACAACATTGAATCTGCTCTGAGCTAGTGAAATTGGCCACACTAATAATGCTGGGCTTCCTCTACTTTTGTAATCATCTGAGCACTCACGTTCTCCTCTCTTACAGGTCTCAGGTGTACATGCACCCAAACCTGTCTCAGCCCAGTCCCATGGTGCTCTCTGGTGGAGCTCCTCTCAAAGGGCCTTACTCTGCGTTTCCTGGCATGCAGCCGTCAGACATGGTCAAACCGCAGTCCGGGTCTCACTACCAGCCCATGAATGGCAGCCAGCCGTTGGTGTATGATGGCCCCATGAATCAGGCGGCTGGGTTGGGCACATCACAGCTCATGGACTCTCAGCTCATTCAGGCAAGTTCTCTGAAAGCCATAAGACAGCAGTGTTCAACTACATAAACACACATGCAGCTATAAAAGTAAAATGATTTGGGTCTAAATGCAGTTTGAATTTAATTTATTCAGAGTTTGTAGTTCAAGGCCGTGTTCATTGACTTGATTGCTGGGTATTTTCAGGTGACAATGCCCATGCCTGGATCTCAACTGCGCTACGGCTCGGCCCAGCAGCACCTCATCCTGCCACAGTCCATCCAGCTCCAGCAGAACCAGAACCTGTCTGTGGGAGCTCCACGCCGCATGATGCCTCCTGGATCCCAGCAGGCTGTCATGAGCGGCAGCAGGGAGGTGAGAGCCTGTGCTTCAGGAAATAACTGCCCTCCAATATCTTCCTCCATGTTATTGACACACCTCTGAATAATCATGTTTTTTCTGCAGCCTTCCCAGATGGACATGAAGGGATTTCAGTTCTCTGATAAGCCAAACCATTCACCTGGAATACCCAGCGGCTCCTACAGGTGAGTGGACGGTTCACATACTCCACCTGCAATAGTGTTGGTGTTGGTCGACAACCCCCCCCACCCCTCCCAATTTTTATTAATTTTTTTTTTTGTAATGTTTTTTGTTTTTTGCCCCAAAATTTC
>SCHK01181062.1:5011-19120 GCA_004124795.1 Poropuntius huangchuchieni | reverse complement strand
ATTACACTGTAACAATGACACCTTAAAATAAAGTGTAACCCATTTTATTCTTCTGTGGAACACAATGAAGTTTCTTCTTTTGTGCTCTGCAGAAGAAAAAATGTCATACAGGTTTAGAACAACACATCATGAGGTTGGGAAAATTGGGTGAACTATACATTTAAGTCATCATCATAGAAACACAGTGTCTTGTTATTGAATGTTATTGACTTGTTTTTGAACAGTGACTAAGTATACTAAATACCTCAGTAAATTCTCCGTAAAATAAATTAGCAATGTTCAGAGACAGAGGTGTTATGCTATTTTATCAAAGTGGTGAATTTTTTTTTACCCAGATTTAAAATATTGTTAGTTTTTTTTTACCTGTTTGTTTCTCCTCTGCAGATGACTGTGGTCAACCCCAGCACTCTTGGCCTGGTGGACAGTTCCCACCCCCAAGCTGTCCTCAGTCATCTTAGTGAACAACGATCACAAGGCCTATTCTGTGACGTAATAATCGTCGTAGAGGATGTCAAATTCCGGGCTCACCGCAACATACTGGCTGCCACAAGTGGATATTTTCGTAATGCATTCAAAACGCCTGAGGTATACACATCCAGCCAGGTGCTGGAGCTAACAGACCTGAAATCTGAGGTCTTTGCAAGCATCCTGAACTTCATCTACAACGCCAGAGTGGAGTCAAGTAGTACAGAGGACAGCAGGTCTTTGGTGGCAGCTGGAAAGCGTTTAGGAATTCCCTTTCTGGAGAAATTGCTAGACTCTGAAAGGCAGGGCTCTGGTCTCTTGCAAGGCCAAGCCTCTGCAGGCTGCGGAAGATCAAACAGTCAGTCAAAGTTGGCAGACACATACACACTGAAAAAAGAAACCCTCAAGCCTGAGGAGTTAGACTGCTCTAAAGGCCCAAGGATCACCAATGCTTTCTCCATTACTGAGGTTGAGGCAGTAAACAACCCATTTTCTACACTGGATCATCGTAACAAAGTTACTGAGGGACTTGAGGAAGGGCATCTTTCTTCTAGCTCCCAAGATACAAGCATATCACCCCCAGAGAGTGAGCCTGCCAATGCCCTAACTGAGCACTCATATGCAGTGAGCCAGGGGCAAGAATCTAAAGAGGTTAACCAGGAGAATGATAACAGAACCACCATACCTGTCGTGCCTCCAGCTAAGACTTTGGTTACCCATAGACTTGGACCTATAAAGAAGCGCCGTATACATGGTAACGTTATTCCGCCTCTCTCAAGTGAGCCAGTTGCAATTGTGCCCACTATTACAGGCACATCTGCAGTGGAAAAGGCTACTGTTGCTCCATTATCTTCCTCCCAGTTGCCCTTAGATGCAGCACCAGAGATACATTCCAGTCTCGATCTCTTGCCACCACTTGACATTACACCCTCTCAGGATGCAGAGCCACCCTGCCTCAGTCCTCAGAATACACCCAATGTCTCCACCTTCAGCTGCCAGCAGTGCCCTGAGACCTTTAGCGACTCAGCGCTTCTCACCATTCACATGCAAATACACAAGAGATTTGTCAGTCATTTGTTTTGCAAGTACTGCCGTAAAAAGTTCATGCATCTGAAAAGATTGCGCAATCACGAGCAGGTTTGTGTGAAATCCCTAAAAGGCCCATCTGAGTTAGAGACAAATAATAAAGATTCTTTGAGAGTCCCAGTCTCTAATGGTACATCTAATGCAAATACCACGCAACACTCTTTACCTCCACCAGATCTCCATATCCCTTTAAATTTAGAACCCACATTGACTAGTCCCCTTGAGATGTCTCAGGATCAAGTTAAAGGGACCTTAAAAACACATGGCACTTCAAGGACTTATAAATGTTCTGTATGCAAACGGGCTTACGTGACCCTTTCCAGCCTAAAAAGACATGAGAATGTACACTCGTGGCATAGAGCCTATCCTTGCCACTACTGTAACAAAGTTTTTGCTCTGGCTGAATACCGCACCAAGCATGAGATCTGGCATACCGGGGAACGCCGGTACCAGTGCATTTTCTGCTTGGAGACCTTCTTGACTTATTACATCCTCAAGAATCACCAGAAGACCTTTCATGGCATTGATCCACAGCTGGCTGTCAATAAAAAATCAGCAAATGGTGGATTCAAGAGTAGTGTCTACCCCATAAAGCTTTACAGGCTTCTCCCAATGAAGTTTAGAAAGAAACGTTACAAGTCATACAGTCAGACATACTCTGAAGGGATCGAGGGCAGTGATGAGTCTTACAGTGCACCTCTGGGCAGCTGTTCCCCCAACACTCTTTTTGACAGCACAGTACCGACAACTAATTCAGACATTGTTAGTGGTCAGTCCTTATTTTCAATGCCAGTGACATTCATGGCCACTCCGAAAATGATGGCATCAGAAACGCCTCGCATCAGCTTTGACAAACCGCGTGACCAAAACTTAGGATTTCCTGTGCCATCTGAGACAGACCAACCCCTGAAACACCTCTCTACTGATTTCAGGAAAAAGTCTGGATTTGATGGAAAAGGGTCATCGCTCTTCAGCTACAGATTTACAGATTCTTCAAAAGCAATACAGAAAAACACAGGGTCCTCTCTGGTCACGCATGGAAGTGACAGAGATTCTCCAACAGAGGAAAATGCAGAAAACAACACAGACATTCTTCCGTTCCTCAACATACCATCCGTGTGCTCCTTCGAAGGGTTGAGCAAGCTGAGTGAGCTGTCAGCAGCAGCACAAACCATTGAGGACATGGCTAATCAGCTGCTGCAAGCGAGACCTGAGAGCATAACAGCGGACCAACCGCCTAGTGGAAAGACAGAAACGTACATAGCTAAGCCTGCATGTCCAGGCCCATCAATTGACAACCAAGTCCTTCCCCTCTGCCAAATAACAGTGAAAATTGGCAACGAGGCTATTGTTCGACGAAAAATAAAAGGCTCAAAGCTATTTCCAAAGAAGAGGAAAAGGAAAAGCTGGAGACAAGAGGGCTTAGGTCAGAGAAGCCCTGCAGAGGAGAGTATTGGAAGTCCAAGTTTGAGGGTGAGGGCAGAAGTCACAACTTCAGTTACAAAAAATGAAACATACGATGACCCAAATGATCCTGAAAGCGACAAACTATGGCGCCCCTATTACACATATAAGCCTAAAAAGAAAAGTAAGAAAGTGAAAGAAAAGCGAACACGGATGAAACATCTGAGATGCTACACTAGGCCCATGTCACCTGAAGCCAACGAAGACTTCAGAGAAACACCGTTCTGTCCAGACGAGAGGATCTCAGCAGACAACTATGGGGTCAGGAGGGAGCCAAGGCATAGCAGCCAAAAGGAAGCTTTCCCCTGCCACAGCTGTGAGAGCTCTTTCTCTAGCCAGACCTCCCTCAGCATGCACATCATCAGCTGCCATCAGCCACACTGCAGAATATGTGGTAAACAATGTCCCCCTGAAGACACATCCAGCACAGCTGGGCCCACTGGAGAGGATAGTGGTGACTTTATCTGCAAGAGTTGCACTGAGGATGGCTCCTGTTTCAGCTCAGATGTGACGTCCCCTAGCCTGAGCATGGAAAAGCGCTATAGATGTTCTTACTGCCCACAGCGATTCCTTTACCTTGCTACCAAGAAAAGTCATGAGAAAAAACATCTAGAAAAGTCAGGTAAAGGACACAATTGTAGATATTGCTCAAAGGTATGTAAATCAGCATTGCTGTTGAGTGTGCATGAAAGCAAGCACTTCAAGGCAGAAGATGGACCAGATCCAAACACGGCATGTAAAATAACCAGTTCACTTTCTACAGGTAAAGAGCGCAAAGGACAGATCAAACCCGAGCCTTGGGAAAGCATGTATACCAGCTCAGAGATCAAGCCAAAGATAGGGGAACCTATGGACATAGGAACTGAGGGGAATTATCCTGCAATCGACAGTGTCTACAAGAAAACTTCTTTGTCATTTCCTTATGCAGCAGATAGGTCTTTTAGTCCCCTTTCCCAAGAAATAAAGAGGAAGACGTCCAAGAAAAAAAGCATTTTGGAACGTTCTAAAGCATTTGGATTTGAGGGGCACAGACAGGACTCTGTGATATGGGGGCAAAAGGATTGACCCCTCAACACAGGTACCACCAAGTAAAGTGCTGACTCTGTCAATCAAGAATGCCTGTAACCAAAGGAACTTCCCAACAGCCTACAGTTGCTCAAGTCAGAGAAGCATTTCTGCAAAGAGGAACCTTGTTTTCACACCCACGACAGGAAGGAAATGCATCTCCTGCTGATGTCACACAGAATAATGACATAAGTGACAGGGCAGGCCTTACAACGTTTGAAAAATGGAGAAAAAACGCACATGAAAGTACGAGGAGGTTGGCGTAGTGACTTTGCATTCAAGAGAACTTGCGAGATGTAAATATAGAGTATTTTTGGTCGTTCACATGAAATACTATTGGTAGTTTTCCATGTTTTTCTATGAGAAAAGAGGTGGTTTTATTTTTATACGTTTTTATTTGTCTAAGTCGAGTGGATCTTCCCTATTCCATTGCTCATTGTGTTGTACTCTATGCATCAAGTAAAGTGAACGACTAGCAGCACCTTAAAGTAAAGATAATTGCGAGTGATTGTACTTTTATTGTAACATAGCACCATTTTACCACCATTTCAATCAGTTTGTTGCACAAAAACGCATTAATAACTCTACTGATCATACTGATAAATGCTAAAAATGATTTTCCAGAATATACCAAATGTTTTACCTTTCATTTATAAAATTACATAATTTTGTGAAATACTTACAGCAAATCATGAAATAAAAAAATACATAACAAAAATAAGACACAACACAAGTCATGTTATTAAGTATATCACAATATTTTGTTACAGTTGTTGAAATGTAGTAAAATGTAATAATGTTAGCCACAAATGAAAACAAGGCTGCAAAAGATCAACGGACAGTCCATGCAATAGGATGTATTCACAGACTATTTAAAATGACATGTTTACGTATTACAAATAGGCTATTTTTATTTTTTGTGAAGTGTGATACAGTTGCCTTGTTTTCATTTGTGACACTTTAAAAACTGCATCTACCATTGTCTAAGGTTTATTGCAATATCGAATGGGTTTCCTCAATATCAAATGCCAGTTTTCTACAATTGCAACACAAGTATATTTCATCACATTTAAATTTTTAAATATCATATTATTAGAATCCATAAATAATAAATACAAATGAAAAAATTAAAAAACACTGGAGAGACCGAACCAGAAAGAGAATGAGTGAAACAGAGCCCAGAGCTCCTCTTCCTCCTGAAATTGGAGACTTGTAAGAGGGAACTCTGTTTATTCATTCAGATTGTCTCTCTCACTGTCTTTGGGCCTCCATGCTGACCCATCTGAGAAGCTCATTCCAGTTTCTCTGTCGGTCCTTCACACAATGCCGCATTCACAGTGTCCTGTCTGGGCCCACGTGACACCAGTGCCAGATGTTCCGAACTCTCCACCACCGTCAACTCCGCTCTCTGGAGATATGCTGGTAGCAGGTTTGTGCCCAAAACCGAAAGCCTATCAGTACGTCTGTGAAGGTTTTCATTCATTCCAGGTCATCAGGGAATGTCTGGTACTTCATTCATCTGTACCTGAACTTTGTTTTACATTTTTCAAAAACTCCACCAGACAGCCTATCAGCTACTTATCTGTTTTGCATGCAGAAAACATCTGCCAGTCTACTCAAATACTAGGGTAGTGAACATTCAAGTTGAGATTGTGATACATTGACAGTACATATGTTACAAAGGAGTGATTTTATATTAAACACAATGCTGTGACATTTGACAAGTGTACAAAAGCAAATCTGCAAAACTTCATATGTTTTCATTTCATTCCATAGTTTAAATCTGACGCAGATCATATACTGCCCTAACAAATATACCAATAAAGAAATTAACAGCTCTGCACAGGTAATATACATGGGATACAGAAAAAGTTTTTCTGAGCAAAAACAAAACTTGGAGACATTGCTGATAACCATCGTCCACTGGGCCAATCTTCAGAGACACTGGCTGCATGGGCAAAGAAATCAGAGTAGAATGACATAAAATTTGTTAAATACCAATGGAATAGATGATTTTTACATTTCCGGGTTTGGAATGTGGAATTAAACTATAGCAGAGTAATCCTCATGAGGGGCCATATATAGCAAAAAAAAAATAAAAAAATACAAATATTTCCACTTTTCTTCATGCATGCAACTTTCCATAATAGGAAAACAAACAGATGAATCATGGCAGTCAGAAGAGAGGAAGATGTCTAATTTCCATCTGCAGTGTTGTAGTAATGTTGACTTAATTTAATACTGGGCTGATATAGCACAAGATATTTGTTATAAATGCAATTATTATTACTATTGCTATTAAATAATGAAAATATAATTTGAAAAGCTGATTTCAGATGGTATTTGTCCTGGAAATGCATTTTCACAGTTTAAAAAGGGTATGTAGTCTGATTATTGGCAATACTATAGTATTATAATATGACTATTATTAGCACATTATACAATAATATTGTCATACTGGCTCATAAAAGTAAAATAACACAACACAGACCATGGATTTTGCATGCAATGATACACTTGGCAAAGTTTTATTTATTATATTTTAATAATCATTAGTAATAATTAACATGTTTTTTCCCTAGGAGATTTTGGCAGCATTAAATCTTAAACTGCCTTTAAGGACAGACAAAATCTATCCTACTTGAATACAAACCACTAGCTAACAGATTTGTACTGATTTCCAAACTATCCACAAAGACTGTTTTAAAAAGCTCTTTAGGCAGTCAGCTCACTAGGTTTTAAAACACAAGTCACTGGGTTTCTTTCGAGGGGCCCCGTTCATCTGCTCTGTCGCTCGTCCTCCACTAGGGCTTCCGTTTGTTTTGACTACATGATGTTGCCTGTGTGAGTTGATTCACACAAATCCCGGTCTGTCGTCGCGACCAATCGCGCTGAGCCGGTGACGCTTCGGAGGGCTGTCCGTCAGTGCGCCTGCATTCATAAACGGATGTGATAAGTGTTGAATGTACTGTACAGAGACGAAACTTGGACCATGGCGGAAGAAGACGACACGAAAATCCGGATTTTGCAGAGCCTCCGAGGAAAAATATGTAAGTGCGACACGCTGCTTGGATAGCGAGTTAGATGTGTTTGTGTGTGTGTATGTAGACAAGTGTGTTTAGATGGCTTTGGGAGAGAAAGAAAAGGATCGGCACGGGGGAAAGAGGGGCGCGGTAGGAGCAACACACACACGCACACACTCAGCGCTACTGGATGGGGCTGCGCTGTTTTCCACATTTTGAGAACAGTTTGGATAAGCAGTTCACTTAATTTTGGATATTTTATCTTTAAATCTTCTTTATATCACCAGTGACAGATATAGCTCAGGCTTTTGCCCATTATCTGTGAGTTAGCAGTGGTGCTAACGTGCTCAATACCCTGGTTCCCCCTCTCAACCGTCGTATTTATTCACTTTCATGTTAGTACAAGAGTGAAATATTGTTCTTTATTTACCCGTTTTAACAAAACCCGTCTTCATGCCACTGGAGTTGGCGGATGGTTGATTCATTCTTACCCGGACTGAGGGTGTGAAATAGACGGTGGGATCCTCGCCGAAATTTGACAAATTCTGAGCTGGACGGAAGTTGTTGCATCGCTTTAAATAAACGAACATTGCCACAGATAATTATCTTAAATTTATAATTTTCTTGAAAACGATTTTAAATGCGTAATATAGTATATTCTATATTATATAAATTATAACGCAATAGCTGTAACGTTAAAGTATAGATTTCAAATGATAAATTACGTAGTACGTACCGTAGATTAAAAAGTCATTTATATTACAGTTTGTACAAATCACTTTGGTCACTTGGTATTAGCAGCTAAGTTACTGTCATTTAAAAAAAGAATTTTCTAAAATGACCGAGAGCTTCTTAACTATTTTTAACACTCTTTGCAGAACATCTCACATTAAAATTATTATGACTTACAGTCGTAGTAACTAGCTGAGTTAACTATGGTATAGTTTCTGTTAGGGTATTTGATATATTTACACTTTAAAAATCAAATATGGAGTTATTCATACTCAATCTGACCCTTATTAGGATTGATTTTTATAACCCAGTATAGGTTGCTTATATAAACTGTAAGAGTTTTGCCTACTTGTACCATGGAATCACAACAAAGTACCATAAAACTACAATGATCATTGGACATGAGGCCATGATATTAGCGTATTATTTTTGCCATGCTTCCACAGTATTAACATGCTATTCTTTAAAAGGATAAGTTAAATTCCATTGTACATGTGTATCATCACCTTTCTTCATATTTCACAGTACACTAAACGTGTTCTTCATGTAATAACATTTGAATTACATTTTTAACTGAAGACAACAGCATGTTCTGCTATATTACCGTTGGATACAATTAGTATAAAATGGTACATTTGATACATGTTAAATATTTGTAAAGGATATGAAATGACACTTGATATTGACACTATCGGGGCAAATCAAAGATCGCTGTGCGTCTGAAATATAATTTTGACATGTCAGGTGTTTTGAATAGACTGAGATGATTTAAATTTAAAATCAATTTATTTGGAGATATTTTCTTAACACTGTCAAAATGATTGGTGCTTATGTTTTTACTGTCTCCCACCCCTCACCCACCAAAATACAAAAAAACAACAAAAAAATTGAACCGAAACCTTCTGTGTTGCAAGTGACTTCGTGGTAAATCATTGCTCTCTGGAAAGCTCACTGGAAGCCTCATAGCCACATGATATTACATAATTCATGTGAAGTGGAGTAGCTGTTCGTTTTACGGGATTATAGAAGGAAAAAAATAATGTGATGAAAAAGATGTCCTGTGGTACAAGTACAAAATCTGTTGTATTTTCAGCAAACCTATAAATAAATAACCCAAATATAGTATTTATTTGATACATGAGAACATGTCAGAAAATCTCTAAGTGTTACATACAGCCCTTTATGTCAATTTTTTAAAACTGTGTGTGCATGTGAATGATTGTGTGAAAGTCATCGCTTTTATCTTTCCACCTGGATGAGGGTAGGCTTTTCTGATTACAGTAACAGCTCAGTAACCTGCGTTTGCTACTGTACGAAAACAGCTGTGTGCACTGGGGATGTGGGGGCATTCAGAGACAGGGAGTTTTTTGGAAGTCAGTGTGTAATTGGGACTTTTAGGGCATTTGGATGACTTGAAAGTCCCAACCTCAGGTCAATTCCAATAACGTGTATAGTAAAGCGATAATACTAATAAACAATTTGAGTGAATAACTTACTGTTATGTGAATTGGATGTAGTTTGGAGTGACAGTATATTTGTAAAATCGTACAATTTTGTTTGATATGATCTGACAGAATTACTCTCTCAGAAAAAAATGGGTACCGAAGCTGTCACTGGGGTCGTTCCTTTTCAAAAGGTACACTTTTGTACCTTTTAGGTACTAATATGTACACTTTAGTTACTAATATGTACCTTTAAGTTACCAATATGGATTCTTGTACCTTTTGAAAAGTTATCACCCCAGTGACAACTTATGTACCTTTATTTCTAAGAGTGTTGAATAATTAGTTATACTAACAGAATATACAAAGTTATGTCATGTTTAGTGGATTAAAAAAAAATTACACATGCCTTCAGGAAGAATTGGGAAAGTCCTTCGGAAATTACAGAGTACTGTTAAATAATTCCTCTCTTCTTTGTAAGTGTTTAGGGAAGAAACCAGGTACTGTTTACTTTTACAGTATTTGACCTGACTTTCCTGTAATTTTAAGTTTTTTCGTAAACAAACAAAAAAAAAATAGAGGATAAATGTCTGGTTGTTAAAAATGCCTGAGCCTTCCTGAAGAACTGTTGTTGTTGTTTTTTTAAAATTGCACTTAACTAAAGTCTTCGATCAAACCACTTCCTGCTCAGTCCTTTGCTTGCCCTTGCCCAAATGATCAGGGTGATACAAACCGAAGGACACACTGTAAACATAGACATGTCCCATGACATCAATCATGTGCTATCAAATCAAATTGTCCAAAACTCTCAAAGGGGACAGCGTGACTGACGTGATACTGAACAATTGATCAGCTGCTAAATGTTATAGTTATGCAGTCAGTCTGTGGGTTCTGTATTAACGCGCTTGTCTAAATACATGGTGTGGTTGGCTCTCGTCGTCAGCCATTTTTATGAAAGGATAAAGGCGTTCATTTGTTTACTAGTGTTTTGCAGTTGGTTGACAACAACTGTTATGTCTAATAATGGCAACTGCCCATTGGTCTGTGAGGTGAATGAATACAACTCAAAGGCTTTTTCATTCACAAAAGCACACCAAGGTTTCAGAATGACTGTTATGAGTACGTAGGCCACTGTGTGCAGTGCGTCACCCTGCAGTCATGTCTTTGTCCATGTAAGTGTCCTAATCGGGACGTATGTCAACACCACGCATAACCACAAATTGGGTTACAGCCTCGACAAACACAATTAAACCATTCTGTGCATGCAACATTTATGATGTTACTGATTTAAGCCATAATATTCATCTGCTTAAGTCACTGAAATCCCTTATCTTAAAAAAATCTGGTATTAATTCAGATTTGGGCCCACAATATGCCAGCAGGAACACTATTCACTGTTAACTAGTTGCTTATTAGCATGCACATTACATTATTAACTGTTTATTAGTACGTATAAAGCATTCTTCATGATCGTATTCTAACCCTACCCATACCTAAACATAACTACTACAACTACTTACTATCAATGAAGCAGCAAATTAGGAGTTTATTTAGGGAAAACTCTTAGTTAATAGTGAATATGTGTTTCCTATTCTAAAGTGTCAATTTTTCTAATATACTAATGATAAATGTACCAAGACCAATGGTATAGTTCAAAGTTTTGCAGAGAAATGATAATATAATGATTTAACTTGATTTCGTACTTGATTTACAAAGTAAGGAAAAGGCTTAGAAAAAAATCTGTATTTAATATTAGTTTGTGAATTGATAAGGGAATCATTCTGATTAGGGCTAGGCGATATGGGCAAAAAAAAAATATATATATATATATAAGTCAGTGTCAATAATAAAGCCAGATTTTGTCTCCTGAGTGAAAGTTGTAGAGACCAGACCATTAATTGTGGTTTTAAACCTACTCTTTATGGTCATAACATAACAAACGCTTCATGTTTTTGACATTTTTTTATACTTTTCCATTCATTTAAAATAAATATTTGAAACGGAAAATGAATTTGTTAGTTTCTGCATGTTCTAATGATTGAAGTTGTTTCAAATCCTGAAACAGGTTTGTGTTGCCTGACTTTGATGCTGTGTATATTCAGCACAGGCTGAAATATTAATAATATTACGTTTCTGTCTCTTAGAAATGCACATTTGATAGTAGCTTGAGTTAGGATGCAGATGTAAATTTATGTTCATTATCAAAATCAGTAAGATATGTAAAAAAAAAACAAAAAAAAAAAAAAACAAATTTTTATATGGTGAAATTAAAATATTCTGAATGGTTGAGTTTTATTAACATTAACCATTGGTCTTCCATAGTAGCATAAAATTAGATCACTAAAACCACACACATAGCGCCTCAATACCATGATAAAGGTATTTGTATGAAAAACAGTAGTCTAAATAGGCTACATTTAGTATAAAAGAACAAACATTATAGCTTAATCACAAAAAAACCTTACCCTAATTATATTTCATTACTCCTTTAAAACATCAAATACATGTGTACATTAATAATATTATACAATTCCCTAATTTGGAAAGGTTATTTTTCTTTAGTATCAGCTTTGAAAGGGAATGTCATGACAATATAGATGCTAAAATACAAAAACCACTCAGAAGTCAACATGCTAAAATTATCTCAGAACCATAGAAATATGCAAAAAAGCAACAACAACTCGTAACACCTTATCAACATGCTAAAATTATCTCAGAACACCATAGAAATATGCAAAAAAACAACAACAACTCGTAACACCTTATCAACATGCTAAAATTGTCTCAGAACACCACAAACACGCTAAAACTATTCTGAACACCTTAGCAATATGTTTCAAATTCTTCCAAAATTTTTTTGTGAGACTTTGAGCCATGAATCTTTCCATTGGAAAGTGTATGTACTAATTGGTACCCTCATGGACTAAAAGACTCACTCTGATGTTATCTTTTTCTTTTCTTTTCCCCTCTTTTTGCACACAAACGGCCACATTTACATGCGGTCACCAGCACCGGCTATCAGCAGGTGTGCGTGCACATATACAAGCAGCAGGAGGAAATGTTTGCGTGTTGTGATGTGTTGGAGAACTGTGAAGCATTCAGTAGTATACTAATAACAGTCGGCAAAGAGGAACTAAACTAAGGGCTGGCTCTATGAGGACCATCTTACAACACACTCTTACGACTTTATAATGGCCACATTGTTCCGGTGTCAACCAATTCCGATGCCCTTATTAGAACACATCAGTACTAGACAAACGTGATAGTCGATTATATTTAAACCACCATTTACAACCGTTTGTTTTTTCTGCAGTGGATGTGAAATCAGTTTCGGCAGTTTGTGGGTTTTAGTTCATGTTTGTTATTTAGGAGGTGATAGAGATGCTTGCATACAGTTATCGTTCTCTAGAAAAAAAAAATTGATGACTCATCATGCACTCATGGGCGTGTCTAAAATTGTGTCCAATAAAACCTACTGGCAATAGCATAGCATGTAGCAAACTTTGATTTTGTGAACTGTGATGTGAAGTCTGAACTCTTTGATATGTCTCGTGTCAAGTGTCTTCGTCAAGTCATTTCATTGGGCCTTTAAAGGTAGCAAACAAGCTGAGGTTGGTGTTTAAAACTTGTGGCTCGCACTCATTGACTCATAACCTTCTGACCGCTTACTCCATTCACTCTCAAACCACCATCCTTCTCTTGCGCTTTCGTACTTCTTTCGCAATAACTATTTTGTTACAAATAGTTTTGAGCAACACATTAAAAACTAGCCATAAAATCATACCAGTGTGATTCTGAACGTGTGATAAATTTACAGTTTTTGTATGCAAACATGCATATGTACATTTTATATCTATTCATTTGAAACTTTATTTTGTAAACATTTTATTCTGTGAGAACAAAGACCACAGAGTGACGTGACACATGAAACTAGCACAGCTATCGGTTTTGTGTCTATTGGAAATTGGGTGCTTGGGACAAAGATCAATTAGAATATCAGTCAGTGTATGAAAATATTTGACCGCTAAATGTCACGATTCACCAGTCAGAAACAAGTATTCAAAAGAGCTGTGTACAAACTATATTTATTTCTGAGCTGAAACCATGCTAATATGTATGTTTGAATAGCACATACTGTTAAACGGATTATCAGTATGCTGTTAAATAGACACAGTGTATATTAGTTGTAAAGTTAGCTGTTCTGCCTAATCATTATTTCTCTGAGGAACTACAGATTTGTTTTGGGTTTTTTTGTACAAGGACTTCGTTAAGTTAAATTGTTATGAGCCTGGCTAAAATAGGATCAAGGATGGGGTCAAAAACTAACCAAGTCAGAGTTTCCCCTTCCGGTCTGTCCAGTGGGTCTATGTTAAGATCTTCTAAAACAGTTAGGGATGGCGTCACACGGGTCTCTGGGGCTGCTTCTGAGCGATTTAGGGCAGGAGGGCTTAGCGCAGAGCTCAAGAGTCGCTTTAGTTTTCACAGCCAGTGGCATTGGGATTAGACATTAATAGTTCTTTAAAGAGCTGAAGCAGATTGACGCTGTCACCTCACACACCCTTAGCAGTGCATTGTGCTTACACAGCTAACACTAAACAGTCTCTGCTTTTCAAGCACATTGATGTGATGCAACACTTTTCATGGGTGAATGTGATATTAACTAACTGTTGTGTAGGTCATATTGTGTCCTAAAAATATGAATGGATAATGATTTATACTATTTCAGACAGTTGCCATCAGAGTATTTCTGCTTAAAATTAACCCTCACGGGGATCAAGATGCTCTTTCTCTTCTTTTAGACCCAAAAGCAATCTGTGAAAAAAAAAAAGCCC
>SCHK01181004.1:662-11364 GCA_004124795.1 Poropuntius huangchuchieni | reverse complement strand
ACACAATCCGCCGTGCCATCTGCAGATGCCAACTAAAGCATACAAAAAGGAAGCCATATGTGAACACTGTCCAGAAGCGGTGTTGTGTCCTGTAGGCCAAGGCTCATTTAAAATGGACCGTTTCAAAGTGGAAAAGTGTTCTATGGTCAGACGAGTCCAAATTTGACATTGTTGGAAATCACGGACGCCGTGTCCTCTGGGCTAAAGAGGAGGGAGACCTTCCCGCGTATAATCAGCGTTCAATTCAAAAGCCAACATCTCTGATGGTATGGGGGTGCATAAATATGAATGGGCAGCTTGCATGTTTTGGAAGGCAATATGAATGCAGAAAGTTATATAAAGGTTTAGAGCAACATATGCTCCCCTCCAGATGACGTCTATTTCAGGGAAGGCCTTGTGTTTTTCAGCAGGACAATGCAAAACCACATACTGCAGCTATTACAACAGCATGGCTTTGTAGTAGAAGAGTACGGGTGCTGAATTGGCCTGCCTGCAGTCTAGATCTTTTACCTATAGAGAACATTTTGCGTATCATTTAACGAAAAATATGTCAAAGACGACCACAAACTCTTCAGCAGCTGGAAACCTATATCAAGCAAGAATGGGACCAAATTCCAACACCTAAACTCCAGAAACTCATAACCTCGATGCCTGGACATCTTCAAACTGTTTTGAAAAGAAGAGGAGATGCTAAACAATGGTAAACATGCCCCTGTCCCAACTATTTTGAGACTTGTAGCAGGCATCAAATTTGAAACGAGCTCATTTTGTGCATAAAATTGTAAAATTTCTCAGTTTAAACATTTATGTTACCTATGTTCTATTGTGAAGACAATATTGGCTCGTGATTTGAAATTATTTTAGTTTTCATTTTATTCAAATTTAAAAAAACATCCCAACATTTCCGGAATTCGGGTTGTAGAAGAATAAAAATAAAAAATAAAAAAAAGACACTTGAATAATAAGCAGAAACAGAATTGGAAAGAAAGAAAGCACAGTCTTCTTCACATTAACATACACTTTATTCATATCAAGTCTCTTTTTTTTTGTTGTTTAATTTTTAAAGACAACATTAAATACAGAAGGCACTTACAAAAATTGTTAAATTATAGAAACATATTAACATGGATTAAAAATAATAAGAAAAAATGATAAGGACCAGAGATAGCGCCACATGGCAGCCTTGTACAGTACATCTCAAGTAAAATCTACAGAACGCTAATCTAAGTACAGTATAAAGAGGATTTATTGTTATTAGTTTAATGCCCCTACTAGGTTTTCATACATAATTTCATCATTTAAAATACAGATAGCACGTAACACAATTGTTTTTGTCACTAGTAAGTGGTTCTTGTTTTTGTTGCAGTTTATTTTAAATGTTAGGCTTTGTGGTTTCTGCACCGAAGGAGTACTGGTACAGCTCGATCAAGCGGTTGGCCTCCCTCTGCCCTGATAACAAAGCACCATGGGTAGTGGAATAGTATTTTCTATGGGTGGCCTCCCCAGCAAACAATACTTGTAGAGGCTTTGGATAGAAGAAAAGACAAGAACAACAAAAAGTTAGCTTGACCAAACATATGCTCTACAACATTACTGCCCTGGGGCCCAGTAAGCTATTTTAAGCATGAGTCTCTATCTTTCTGCTATAGAAAAGTGATTTAACAGTCTCAAGCCTCTTTTTCTTTTTGTCCAATGTTCTCTCTGGGGTCAGACTGTTCCTTTCAGACACGTAATTGGCCAGAGCATGTTTGTGTGCGTGCGTGTATGTGTGTGTTTGTCTGGCCCTTATACAACTCAACCTTCTCATCTGACTCAAATTTCAGTCTCAGTGCTGCACAGCTCAACATGACACATTTAAAAAAAACATCATGCAAGCAAGACTCCAGCCTGACTTTAGAGCAGTCATGAGAAATTTGAACGAGATGAGGTGAAAAGCCATGTAAGTGGTTCTAAACAGGATTCAAAGGTATTTGATTAAAATAATCAGAAACAAGTATAATGCTGTGGAAGAGCACCTGCTGTTTTTGGTTTAATTGGCAGATAAGTTAATGGAAAACAAAAATCATAATTTGTCCACTATGTGAACATGAACATATAAAGAGTAGCGTTACTTGGATATACTTTGCTGTTCCAAAAAGATACTGCATAAATTCTGATACCTAAATTATGTTACGTACGAATGGCAATTATTTTGCAAATTTTGCTTGAATAATTTATACAACTCCGTGGAAATTTCAACTTACTGGAGCCTTAGTGTTCTTAATATAAGGCAGGGGCTCAGCTAGCTTCTCCACATCTCTGCCGCTGGAGCCCACTCGAGTGAAGGAGTAAGAACCACGGATATAGGGATTACTGCCCCACGAGGAGCGCAGGATCCGCCTTGGTTTTGGAATATTCTGGTTTCCTATTAGAAACATTAAACATATGAAAATAAATTGACTATTTGCCAAACGCTACCAGCTGATTTAAAAAAAACTACTTAAATTTATCTTAAATTGTATTGTTGCAACAATTTTAAACCCAGCTAATCAAGAGAATACTATGTAAACAAATCCTAATTTGAAGTGTTGTTCTTTTACGTTTGTTTTGGTGGTGTGGGTTAAGTTGACACGTGTTGGACAAGGGAAGTTAATCCTAAGTCTACTGTCAAATAATGACAGAAATTAGGGTACCTTTCAATTATCAGTGGTAAGGTGTGACCAAATCCAATTTCAGCACACTAATTACTGTATATAGGACTGGGGCAGATGGGAGGGGAACCTGCTGTGGATCTGGATTAAAACAGACTGACCTAGTTAAGAGGCATGCCAGTCTGTTGACATCACCTAAAGAGAATGTGTGCATTGACCCTAATATCTGACGTGTGTTCTGTCACGAAAGGGTTACAATGGAAGAGAAACCAGAGTTGTTTATAGTACAATCTTTCTCACAACCCTGGAAACTTTAGAGCCATTGTCTGCACATTTACACTACAGGCCTGACCTTGTCAGAGCTCCTTTTTCTTCCCTGATTTAACAGGTACATGTGCCTTCTTGTCACAGAGAAATATAACTTAAAAGCATGACAAGCAGATGACATTAATATACAGTTATAATGTTAATAATACCAGTTAAATGTGTATGTGACAAAACGAACTTCTTGTTTGGATGACAAACCTGATTGCATTCAGTTCCTGAACCCCTACACAAATCTCCTGTCGGCTGGAAATGATCTACCTTGATTGTTGTGTAAATGCAGCTTTCTAAGAGGGTCAAAATGGGGGATTACATGAATCAGGGAATGGTACTGAGAAGCTAAAATCATTATGCAAAGGACGAATTAACAATGCTCTTTCTGCTAATGACAAACGCCCAAAATTGTCAACAATACTCTGAAGTCTTAGTAGCAGTGGGAAATGAACTGCAATTCAATGACATACAGTACTACTGAGAATTAGGAGAGGTGTAATTTTTTGTTTCGTCACACCCTGATAATAGTGCAGTCTACACAGGATACAGTGTTACTCTTGGCGCATGTGCTGACCTGTAAACTGACGCAGTAGTTCGGTGCATATCTCTGCCACAGTCTCGTCGTCACACCTTTCCATGCGCAGGGCTTCTTCTCCACAGATCCAGCCACTCAGCATGTGGCCATAGCGCTCGGGCGGATACAGCACATCGAAGCTGCAGATCTTTCGGTACCACAGCTCTTCTGGGTATGCCTGGCTCTCCAGTTGTGCCTCGTCCTCCCACACAAACTGAATGCTGTTGCACTCCGGGCTCCAGAAGGGCTCCGCAAACTCCAGAAAGATCTTGTCGGTAGTACTAATGCCCAGTTTCTGGATGGCCTGTGCCTTGTCAAGTGGCAGTCCTGGGGAGAAGAGAGTTTCGTGAGCTTTCTTCAGGACCCCAAGAGAGGCCGTTATGATCACATGGTCTGCCAGCAGACACTCGCCGTCTTCACACTCCACACAGACCGGAGAAGGGCTGGGTCGTTGGTCCTGGTTATGATCAGCCTGGTCTACAATTTCCTCTGTATCATGGGAGCTGCAGTTCCAGTGGATACGACGGACAGGCTTGCTGAGGCGGAGGACACGATTTGGGATGTCCTGGGCCAGGATCTCAACAACTTTAATGAAACCAGCGGGAATGACATGGTGAGCGCCAGGAATCTCTGTCCACTCACCAAACTCACTTAGAGACACTTCATCCATGCTGGGGGAACTGCTTTCACAGCTCTCCACCTGAGGCACCAAAAAAAAGATGTTAAGAAAAGAAGAAATTGTGCATAAACCTACCAGCATCTTGTTGTTAAGGTGCTTCTTGGCATTAAAACTGAAGTCTACTAAATCCAGTGTTAACACTGTTGCCGCAGGGTTTTTTCATGTGCACGAGTTTAAGCAACCCCAATAACGTGATATTAAGACCCTAAAATGTGAATTTTACCA
This sequence comes from Poropuntius huangchuchieni, assembly GCA_004124795.1. NCBI lineage: Eukaryota > Metazoa > Chordata > Actinopteri > Cypriniformes > Cyprinidae > Poropuntius > Poropuntius huangchuchieni. The sequence continues at coordinate 6,938 of SCHK01181004.1, read as the reverse complement.
GGGGAACCCTGCCAAAAACATGTATTTATGTATTCCCCCCCCCCCAATTGGAATGGTTTTGTTGTGAAAACCTGGCAACCCTGACTGAGTTTGATAATGTGACCATTCATGAATAGCCTTGCAAACCATTTTCATTTACTGTTGTTTTCACATTGTTTTCACACAGTAAATGCTTGAACTCTGCTAAACACACCATTTACTCCAAGGTTACAGTTCAGAACTATACTGCTGTAAACAAACACAGGCAGTCTAGCAGGCATATAGCCAGCTGAGTGCTTTTTCTGGTCCTGCCCCTTCCTCCCATAACCTCTAGCATTACAGGATGACATTCAATGTCTGTCCTACTTTTACCTCAGTAATCCAGAGCTTTCATTACTATCAGAATTTCTGCGAATAGCCTGAGTGACAAACAGTACTTTGTGACGTTTATAAAGATGTTTAATTATTCCATGAATTGTAAATACAAGCCCATTGTGAGTCAAAGTGTGGGAAATGATTAAAACAGAAGTATGTTTTGAATCCACACCTCTGTGGGCGGAAATCTACAATTTTGTGTTTCGCAAGAGAAACTCAGTTGCAACAAAGTGGGAAGCATGTATGGCAGTGAGCTTGACGTCACTGTTGTCTTACAAAGGTGACAACACATGCAGTGTGTTTGATGTTGTCATAGAGTTGCAGTAAATCTGCTCACGACAGGAACTCCGCTATTTCCGGTTGTGGTTTGTTAGATGACAAACACGATGCCACACCTATAATTTCAAAATGAGGTCTATAGAGACATATCTTGATTTTTAATTATTCTGTGGCTAAACAAACCATGATTTGCTTATGAAAAATCTCTCTAAAACATTGGAGCCCTGCCCACCTTGAGGTACTGTTGTAGCATAGATAACTTGAGTTTCTTGGTGCTTTCTGAGTCATAGGGATCGAGCATGATCTTCTTGCGCACCACATCTCGTGTGAAGATCCCAACACTGTTTTGACTCTCGGCTCCCACAGGCTTTCCATTCTGGAAGAACTCCTGAGTCAGCTCGTACACCTGCACAAAGGAGGTTGTTCAACAAGGTTAAGAGAGAGAGATCGTAGAGTCATCAGATCATGAAGCTATCCTTACCACAAACAAGAGGTTTAATTTGCTTTAGTTACTGAGGTAGCAGGAGAAAGGCTCATTCTGAGAACAACAGCTCAGGATGAGGTACCAACCACAAAACACATGACTTTTACTCTGGCAGCTGTGAGCTGGAAGTGAAAAATGCTTTCTTCACATGAGTTACAACACTTTGCATTTGGATGACATGGCAATGAGTAAATTATCAGGAAATTTTTCATTTGAAAGTGAACTAATCCTTTAATGAACAAAACCCATACAACAGAAGTGGGAATACAAATGGCATAGGCCCTGTTTCCACCTGGCATTAAGATGTGTTTTTTAACCAACCACACATGGAGGTAGTCAAAAACGCATTTGACCACATCACATTTGTAGTGGAAACACTATCTGTAAGGGATCCTGACTGCAATGAAGATCCACCTGCTCTTCATGTTAGCTGCTTAATACAGATATTTAAAATACCAGGTGAAAAAATTTATTCATGCCTTACAATTGACAAGAGGCTACACCAAAATGTTCTTGCATAAAACCAGACACTCAGCTTTCTTCCATCACCTCATTGTACAGGTCACTGAACTCCTCCACCAGATCCTTTGGGATCCGCTTGCCGTTGTTGGTCTGGTAGTGGGCCACACCATTCTTGGCATAAAGGCTGATGCGGCCCACACTCCTCTCCTCCTCTGTGGTGTGCTCCAGCAGTCCATTGTCCTCAGCCAGGTGGTAGACGGGGTTCCCATTTGCCCCATGGATCCAGGTTGCTCCAAGTTCCAAAGTGGTTTTACCTGTTGAGAAACAGAGATGAGGCACGTTGAAAAGACATGTCTTTTGATCCGAGAAGGTTAAGGATGAAGTAATAAAAAGGATGCTATCATGAGAAGACAGTTGTCTCACCGTGCTGAATGCTTTGCACTCTGCCTCCGATGCGGTCTGAGGCTTCTAGCACCGTGACATTGGTGAAGCCGTTCTCCAAAAGGGTTTTGGTGGCGGCAAGGCCAGCCAAGCCCGCGCCAATTACTACTATTCGCGGTTGTCGATGTCTCTGTAAGGCACTACTAAGAGGATCATCAGTGCTGTCTGAAGATATTTCACAACTTTGCATGCCGTCCAAACTCTTCTTCTAGGGAATCTAGGGAAGGGTGAGATAGGGATAAGATATTAGAGTAAACACCAAGCCCTCCAGCAAGACAAATAATAGAGCTTATTCACAGAAAGGAGGAAGAGAACACATCAAAGATGCAGAACTTTACATCTTTCAACATGTGGTTTGTAGGAATGTTTGCAACACAGTGTCTTTTCAAACCATAACCTCAAATAACACCAATATCAAAATAAGGTTTCTTATCTCCAATCTCATGTTGAGAGTGTTTATATCACCACTGCAGTGCTGAACAAGAATGAAGAGAAAGCAAAAAGGCCGGTGAAGCATGAATTTGTGTCCTGAGATGGGTAAAGGCTTAAAATGAGAATCAGCATTGAACCAGAGCAACAGACTTGCAACAACACAATAAAGAATGTAAAATGGCATGATACAGAGTCATTACACTAGCGAATGGGAAAAGGTCTGTATGTGGATGTGAAAATACACTGTGATGGCCACAAGGAAATAAATGTGCTCTTCACATTTCCGTTGAGCCTTTTCAGGCAAGGTCTTCACATAAACACACCAGCTTATGTGTGTGACAGCCACAAGGAAAAGATGCACCTGATGTTGGACAGACCTCATAAAAGACGTTTATCAAGGACCTGAAAGGGGAATATTGTTATGGATACAGGATGTTATTATGGTGGACAAAAAAATGTTCCTTTCAGTGAAAGGACAATGTTCTCTTCTTTATGCACACACTCCGTATCTGTCAACATTGTTATGGTACCCTGTAGGCATAGCCACACACATGCAATGAGGAAGAGATGGACAACTGTGAATGAATATGATTTAAATGAATGAGGTTGTGGCCACTATGCTCTCAGCACAAACCACAATAACCTCCTGTTGGGAGTTTGCACAGGCCAAATTCATTAACACAGTTTGTTAGCAGACTGTGGAGAGGACAGTAAAGGCTGCCCGCGGCTTCTCTGATGCACAGTGAAAATCAGAATGTTTATTATAAATACTAAAAGGAGTTAGCTAAGGCATGAATGGGTTGCTTCTTCTTGAGAATTCTCAGCATGTGACTTTAGCTACACAGCAGCAGATTTTAAATATGGCTGAACTAAAAACTTTGGATGGTTTGTTACATTTGTTAAATTGACTTCCTGAACACCATTTTTCAAAGATAATTGATTGAGTCAGGGCAAAAGAGCAAAATATGAAACCTTATCCTATAGCTAACTATAACGTGAAGTAATATGTATGTAATAAGGATTAGGTAAACACATGACTGCTGGAAGCATGAAGCTAGCCTACAGCTAGAAAAACAGCCCAGCTATAGATGGGCTTTGCAGCTGTATATCAGAAATTACAGAGTGAAGACAGATTCTGAAAAAGATAACATTAGTGCTTTAAGAAGTTAGACCAATTTTGTCATTTTTAACTCAAGCAGAGGAAGCTGCAACTAAAGCAGCTCTTTGGTTAGTGCCAACAGTAGTGAGAAGTACCTGATTCTTGGATTAATGCTTGTCTACTGACTGGGTCCCATTAACAAACTAAGCTTGTAAATGTGTGTTGTCTCACTGATCTGCATTGAACTCCTGGTGTGACTCACGACCAGAAGCTCCTATGGAAAGGACACTCTACAGTGAGGTGGAGAGGTTTTTTGATGGGGTCCTGAAATGGAAAGGCCTGGATAAACTCAACTGCAGGTCCTAACCCGACTGTTCAATCTCATGCAGTTTGAGGTGAACCAGAGTGTATGTGCAATGTTTAACACACACATCTCTGATATAACCAGTGCTCTTCTAGATCATGGAGCACATCAGAAGTTGCTGAAGGCATTACAAACAGCTGTACCAAATAAAACATAACTACAGACATTCACCTTTTTTCAACACAGTGGTTATAGTTGAGAGGGTTTGCGTATGAAACATTGTATGCATGAAAAAGTCCTTGCCTTGTGGTACATCTGGTTTCAAGGCAGAAGGTCATATCTTGTGAAGTTAGGATGAGGCCATAGCGGAAAATTAGATGTAGTATGTTTATAAGGCATGGTTTCCATTGTTCCAATCCACTGATCCTACATTAGATGACCCATATAAGGCTGTCTTTCAAACTTTTAACAAACACTTAGGTTCCCAGCATCAATTGGAAGTTTTGATGTTGAGAGCGTTTTGCCCCTTTTCTACCAACAGGGTACTGGGGTTGACGACCAACATAGAACACAAGAAACTGCTCAAGTTTTCAAAACAACAGCAAATCTGGCAAAACTGACACAAAATGAAACTAGACTGACATTGCTTAACATAAAAAGAGAAGTAACACATGCATTTTGAAATTCTGCTATTTGAGCAACCTCAAAGAGCACTACTCTTACATCACAGTGGCTCTTTTGGCTTTTTTCTTTTTCTTTTTTTTNTTAACATAAAAAGAGAAGTAACACATGCATTTTGAAATTCTCCTATTTGAGCAACCTCAAAGAGCACTACTCTTACATCACTGTGGCTCTTTTGGCTTTTTTTTTGTTTTGTTTTATTATAGTGGACTTTATGGGTGTTATCCTTGTAACAGAATAATAACAACACAACGTCCCGGCACCTCACTTGCCACAGATTAAGGGTGGGCTTTGGGGAACGCACACACTCTTTACAACCTTCATCCTCTATAATGTCTGCCCCCAACTCACACATTGTTGGACAAAGAATGTAAATGAGCACTGTGCAGTTTTCCCTAATCCCTTTTAAAGCAGACTTGAAACTGTTATACAGACACATATTTAAGACCTATAGTCCAAATACAGGAAATAAAACAGGACAGGAACTGTCTATTTGGAGAAGATAACCTTCATGAAGCCAGCAGAGGAATCTTTTTCCTGGTGGGATACAATCTTGTAGCTACAGGAAAGGATTTGATATATACAAATGAATCTATATTAGCCTAATATTATGATGTTCATTTTAAAATCCATAAATATTTTTTAAAAGGTAACTGTGTGTGCATAAAAGCCCGGAGCACTGGGTCATTTGAGTTGAGATAAGCGAAGTTTGGCTGCTGATAAAGTAGCAGCACAAAGTGCGTTCAGTGGAATCAGCGCTGCCACGTAACTACATACTGTTACGTGCGAGTGGCCTCCAGTAATAAGAAAATAAACGGCAACCTATACTATTTACAAAATATCCTTTTCATGAAATCAGCCATTACATTTTACTCTACCTTTTTCAGCTGACTGAATATTTGAGTCATAATTGACTTAAATGTCCTAATACAACAGCGCGTTATTAGAAGCACCTCAATACAAACTGAATTGTAACAGACAATGCACTGTCCTTTCGAGAAAAATCACGGAAAAAACGAAAAAGAATGAGAAACACCTTCTGTCCGATATGAAAACAGTGATCAGTCCTGCGAGTCAGTTTTGTTTACGATTTTGTTTGGATTCAACGTTTCTCCGCTAACAACCTACATCCTTAAAACGCGCGGTACTGTAGATGTAAAAACACACACAAATCATATTTTCGCATTCATCTATATAGTATGGCCTTTACCTGACTTTGTCGTCTTCAGCGTAAAGCGGAGAGCGATCCTCTGTTCTTTGTATATTCGCAGGCTTTGTATTTATGTGTCTTGAAACCAGAAGCAGCCAGTTTAGTCGATGCCGCTGCCTCCTCGCTGAATAAATATGAGGAACCGTGACGTACCGCCACGAAACCAACACCGGCGCTCGAGCGAGTCTTGGCGTGACTCACTGTTTGTCACAGGGGCGTTTGAACTAAACACAAAGCCCACCCCTCTTGTAGTAATGAGAGAGTAGAGTTGTTGGTATTTTTTTCAGTCTTCAGTTAGCGAACGAGCAAACAAACAAATTAATCAATCAATGTTAATCGTTTACACACTATATGCTATATTCAAATGCTACTTTTAAGTCATTATAGCAATATGCTGCATAACCTACATATATAGCATAGCCTATTGCTTAACAGATTAGTTCATGTCTACATGAATTAATGACAAGACGCTCTTTATTCAGGATTGTTTTTAATGCATTTCAAATGAATACAGGTTTGTGCCAAAAAAA
>SCHK01180975.1:7714-35434 GCA_004124795.1 Poropuntius huangchuchieni | reverse complement strand
AATGAGCCTATTTCCAAAAAAAGTGGAGTTTTCCTTTAATACTATTAATGTTGAAAACCGTTGTGTTGCTTAATACTTTTGTGGAAATTGTGATACATTGAGTGTCAGTTTTAGGTCTCGTGTTCTTTGTCTTTATTTGCAGATTGTACTGTTAATCCCTGAGCACCTGTTATAACAGTGTTTATGTCATAAATAATGACCTGTATGTCTGTATGTAAGGTCACTTTGCAAAGGACTGCTTCTCCCAGCCTGGACTACAGTACAGTTTAGTCCCAGAAGAAGAGGAGGAGCAGCCACCACAGACCAGTCAGCAAACCCAATCAGAGCCCCAGAAACGTAAAAAGGTACAGACACACCCCTTTGACAGCAAAATTATTGCGCCAGATGACATGCTGGCTGCAAGCGGTTGTGTAACCCTGCTCGTTTTACTTGTTGCCAACTTCTGCAATCATTCCCTATTGCAAATGTCTTGGTCTGCCTTTCATTTGCAAGCTCATGATGCTTCTTTGCATTTTTCCTGCAGGAAAAGAAGGCAAAGAAAGAAAAGAAGAAAAAGAAAGAGAAGAAAAGAGACAGCTCTTCATCCGATAGCAGCGATGAAGATGCCAAACGGCCACGGCATTCACACACACATTCAGAAAAGAAGAAAAAACACAAGAAACACAAACACAAGACAAAGTGATTCTTTTGGTTTGCAAAACACATGAGATATGCAAGTACAAGCTTGTGCAAGAACAGAGTTGTTTTTTTTTGGCATGTATATCAAGAATAAATGTATCTGATCGATTTTGGAATGGTTTTTTTTGTTGATATTAAATGTTTGACCATTAAAAGTGACTGGATTCATGTGTGAAGGTTAAAAAGTTCACTGCACAACCTCCGAATGGCCTTTCACCCAGAAACACACAGACACGAGACCCAGTCGCTTGATTTAGAACACATACACGTCACCCAGCAGACACTGGAACATGCTTAAATTAGAAGGACCTCACGGAAATATAACTGTGTGTTACACAGAGTCCTGTTAAAAAAAAAAAAACATGGCACAGCACTGGATCACTTGATAGAAATGTTGACACAAATGACACAAGGTCAATTTGGAGCAAATGTCATTTATTGTAGACCAAAGGCGTAAGCCATAACACTGACTGAAGAAGCATGTCACACACCCAGAATACAAGCTTAAATACAGATCTGGAGGTATGAAGTTGGAATTTTATTCAGTGTTTGAGGAACGGTGCAAATGAAACGGATGAACACCACAGAAAAACCACTGGAAATGTACATAACATTGATGAGGACGGGTTGTGACTGAGGTTTCCCTTTATTCCGCCTTTACATAGTGTCGTGTAGAGACAACGTCGCCAAGTGTCAATGTCTGTTGATAAAAGAGAGAGGTTGGTCTGTTGATATATATTGATTCAGTCAAACACCCATAAATATTGGCAAAAGTAATTACTAAATTGGCAGCAGAGCATGTTTTGCTCTTGCTGACTCATCTGTTCCCAGCTAAAGAGGCACTTAGTGTAAGTGCACACAATACTAACCAAAGTTAGGCTGTTGTCATTGACTTCTCGGACCAGGGTCGTCTCTTTACCGTCCCATTTCTGAACATGAACCAATTTGCCTCCGTCTACAGTTATAATGGACTGATGGACAAACAGAAAAAACAGGGTAAAGGTAATAAGACAAACAGTTCTTACTTGGAAAATTGTCTCTTTTTTTACTCTTGCTACCCGGGAGCAGCGATGAGTGGTGTTTCTATGTCTACATTAATGATTGACCCAAAGAATGTCACGGGATAGGTCAATCTCCCATTGGGCCTTCTAAGGAACCCTTGTATCCCACCAACAAAACCCTATTGTGTTAAACATCATTCACCAATTCACAATGTGTCAGGCATGAAATTCTGCATGCCTTTAGCAATCTCAAAGCACAGGACTATTCAAAGTGGGACTAATGTGTGCTCTGCACATATTACCTTAACTTTGCGGTCATCTGCAGTGGTCTCGTCAAATTCCTCTCCCAGTTTGAAATTGATTTCTGTGCTTTTGAATGTGCTGACGGTCTTAAGTGTGAAGACATCGCCCTCCACAGAGATGATGGTCGTGGGTTTGGTCATACTGCCAACCTGACGCGTGGCAAAGCCCACGCCTGATAAATAAACATAACACACACTTTAGAAGAGGTATGAAGCTATTTCTACAATTCATATACATAGGAATTCACATAGACAAAATCAAGAACCAAAGATAATTTGGTGTGTACTGTAAAGAAGTTAAAAATGATATGAAGTATATTAAGTCATATTAAGTAATATTAACATTTTACAAAATCAAAAACTATTTAAAGAGCCAAAAGTTGCTTTTAAAAGTTGGTCATATACTCTAAATAAGCTAAAAAAAACCCCTCTTATTATTACATTTCTAAGGTCCTTATTTATTTTATTTTATTTTATTTTATTAAGTAAAATTAAAAATCTAAAGGATTTTATTAAATAGTCTTTAAATATGAAATATATTTTCTAATCATTTTAAAATTAAAAATAATTCTAAAAGGGGCCGCAATTTATTCGAGAAAATGCAAATGAAGAAAGATCATCTGCATAGCTTACGGCCAGAATAGTAATAATTAAACAAAGATTGCACATATATATTCAGGGGTTAGTCACGAATGAACACATGTCTGCAAATAACCAAACTCTGGAACGGTCAAAATGGTCAAATCAGCACACGTGCAGTTTTGGGAGAATGCAGCATTTAGTATTGATTTGTTCAGCAAATTCTGTGAGGGTGTATGTGTGCTAATGCAAGCAGGGCAGACTTTTCTTTGACCACAGATAAAGAGCAAAAAATCAGGGTTCATTGGAGTTGAAACTGGTTGGTTGAAAGAAAGCGCTACCCACTTTGTCCCAACCACACTTGCCTCCCTCCTTCCCTCTGTTGCTATCTCTATACAGTTGCATGCTGATTGATTTTTCCCCTTCATCTTCCGCTCCTTAGCTACAAGTCACTGAACACTACTTTAAAATCACAAATACTACACAACTGGCCAATAAATGGCCGGCAAGCATCTCAGAGACATTTCCATATGTTTTGTGTAACAAAACATCAATGCCATGATTTAGTTCAGGTTCTGTAGGCAGTATTCACATTTTTTTCTCAAAAAACAAGTTGGCAAAATAAAGGCCTCATTGTATTTTAGACAAGAGAACTGCAGTTGCTCTACAGTTCACACGTGGTTGTAGCATGAATCCGGGTGTGTGTGGGTGAAAGCACATGTGTGTGCTTTGCTCCATCAAGGGAGACCCTCCCTGCACCACATGCGCTCCATCTTAAACACACCCACACATACACATAGCAGCACACATGCACCTGCACATTAAATGCTCCTCAGATCACATTTCCCACTCTGAAGCTATCAGAAACACACACCCAACTTACATGTGCTTACTTGCATCCAAAGGCACACCCTATGTTTAGCAGTAAAGCAATACACACCGCATACATCCACAGCATTTACCCCCTCCTTACTCACCGAGGGCTTTCATGTATTCATCGAAATTCTTGCTCTCCTTTAAGTTCCATGTGCCAACAAAAACGTCTGCCATGTTTAGAGCTGAGTGAGAGAACAAGAGCAAAGAATGAGAGCGAGAAAGAAAGAGTGAGTACGAGAGGAGGGTAAGACAGCACCACTGAGCTCCTGCAATCTTACTGGCTGATTTATAACTGCTGTTTGTGATGTCATCACTACAAGCTTGGGGGGGTGGATGTGGGAGGAGCGATGCCAGGAGAGAAGAGGAGAGATGACAGACAGACGCGAGGGGGGTCGGAGAGATGGGGAGTTGGGAATTGTAGGACAATCAGTTGTGAAAGATAGAATAAAGAAAGATGAGGAAGTCAAGGGATTGTGCAAGACATTCGAAATCATTTTACATTCTCTGTAGTTTCTATATGAATTTGACTTTAAAAAACATCTTCTAAATGAATAAATGTAAATGCATTGGTCCAAAATTGGTTACCAATTTGGACTCTCAAGACTTGATATGGGATGGACTTTTATTAAAATTGTGGCTGAGAAAGATAAGCCGATTATTATATTATTAAAACCCAAAATTCTATACTATTTTGTCTCAATAAACTAACAATAAAAACTAAAATCCTTTTAAATGCTACAAGTGAATTTAGACATCACAACATTATAATTTAAAAAGGATTTTCATTTTGAGATTTGCTAAACATTCTATTTAACAGCATTGTTAAACTGTTACTGTTTTGAAATTTAACTTTAAGTGAAAACAAGGATAATCTAAGTGTAAAAATAGGCAAATGAGCAAGCACTTTTAAATATCCACTACTGACCCACTCATCACTCAAAAATAGCTATTAAGTTTCACAATTATAAAGAAATGACAAGTAGCTGAACACACTGCATTAACTGTGAATATTTTTTTGGTAAAACGTACTGTAATAATGTTTTTGTTTTTACAGATTAGCGTTAACTTGATTAAAATGACTTTGATCAACATTGATTATTTTGTCACTGAAAAACTTAATAAATGTCTTTCTGAGAAATATGTGCTACAGTTGTTTAAAATAAGTCATTTTGTTTGATACTTTCTTTACATTTAGCATTCATTCATTTAGCAGATGCTTTTTATCAAAAGTGACTAATATATATATATATATAATGTTCAGTGCTTACAACTGAGGCACATTCTAAGCATTATCTAACACACTGATTCATTTTAAGTGTAGCTTAGAGAACAAGAAAGAGAGAGAGTGAGAGCGTAGTGTGGAGGGGGGAAGGAATGATTGATATGGGGGCCAGGGTCAGGCCATATTCTCTTCTCTCTCTTTCTGTGTCTCTTTCTTTTACAAGCCTCTGAGGACATGACCTTGTCCCCCTGTCAGAGGACTCTTTCTTCCCACCCTCTACACTCTTTGATTGGCTGTTCTGCTCAGTAAGAAGCAGTGAAGATCCAGCCGTATCAGCTGCTGTTTGCACAATAATCACCAAAACATTGCACCAGTAACGCTAAACCTCTTTCCCAGCCCATCCTTTGAGCCGCAAGGCTGAATTTACAAGTGTTTGTAAGTGAGGCGGCACAGTCTGAAACGGTCGATTGTTTCAGCCTGTATGCGTGGAACAGTTTTTCTCCAAACAACTGCAAGAATGGTCTGAACCAAGATTGCACACAATAAGGTTTGGGGTTAACGCTGAACTCTTGAATTTTTAATAATTTGTAACGTTAGGTTGAAGATTGTTATCAGAGAGCAGCTGTTTTATAGTTCATGAACATTAGACATCTGGTGTAGGTTCTTATGATCAATAACAGCTTTTAGCTAAAACTAAAAGCATTAAAAATTGTTATCAGTAATTAAAATAAAACAAATAAAAAAATGACACAAGCATATAACAAAATTGCTAAAAGCATGCATTTAAATTAAAACAGCAAATATAAAAATGAAAGATAATTCAAAATATTAATGAATACTTTAATAGTAGTATAAATATACTAAAATAACACTGTAAGTGACATGGCAAACTACGTCACAAACAACTACCTCTACAATCTCACTGTAAAAAGTGATAAGTTGACTTAACTTAAAAAAACTTCCTCGATTTTAAGTCATCATTTTTTACAGTGTATAAAACCCAGTTCTTTTCGATAGAGGTTTGTTTGGAGGAAACGTTCCAGGATTTCCCTGTTTGTACTCATCATTCTCCTGTGAGAACATGATGTGAAATGTTCACACATCCTTTGAAACATGCAGCTGTTTGAGCATGTTCAAATACACACGGACTCACACCCTTCTCTTTGTCACCTCTCCCATAATATTTCATTATCTTTATAGATATCATACTATTCCCTGTCTAATCTGCAGATTATTATCAATTGACTTTGATCAATTACTGTTGAATTGTATTATAAATGCAAGACAAATCTGCCATAAATTGCAGGTGTGTCAGTATCGACAGTGTTCGGGTCTGTGTAACGAATATCCTCCAGAATTGTATGCTCCAAAGAAAAAAAATCCTAATTCATTAACAAACGATATGAAAGATGGTCATTTTTAGTTAAAAACGCTTACAAAATACTATAAAGTTTTCATTCGTAGAGTCGGTAGTTGTTAGGTAACTACAAAGACTCAGTTGGCAAATCAAAGACAGTTTGTACTTCACTGACTGTTACACATACTCTATTCCTGCTCTCCCAGTTTTTCCCGTTGACTTTGGAAGCTTGTATTATCCATATTAAACAAACGATGTAAAATATAGGCCAGTTCTCTCAAAAGGACTGATGATATAACCTTATGTGTTGTATAACGCCACTTCTGGAATGATTTATAATATGTAGGTTTTCACCTTCACACACTTGGTATTTGAACACACACTCATACACTGAGTGGACCGTCACTGTGTCTAACCCAACACAAATGTGTGACTAAACACGGTATGCGGAGTTCATGTGTTTGACATTTGACACAAACAGGTGGTGGAGAGAAACAGAGGAAAAGAGAGAGAGAGGGGGAATGAGCGAGCGAGTGAGAAAGCAGATTTAGAGAAAGAGGTGAGATGTCAACCTCCTTTTAAAACATACAAAACACAGATCATGAAATCAAGGTAAACAAAGTCACAAAACCGGTCACAAATCCAAGCTCTTTTACTACTAACTATAAATACATACATTTCTTGTTGGCATGTCTGTTAGATTCTGGTCAGCAGCATTTAAAATCATCTTTTGCAGAGGCGCGAATTTAGCATGGAGGTCTGCTAATTGTAAATAACTAATTTTAGTAAACAATTAAAATGTGCATAAAACAAAATCTACTATCTTTTTAGACTTAACAAAGGGTTTTGTTGTGTATTTGTGCAGTGTAAATCTATAATAAAGTGATGCAAAAAATATAGTAGGCTACTCACGTTTTGTAGTTAGCTACTGTCCGATAATGAACGGAAATCGTAGAGAGATGATTACCGCTGCAGGTTAACTCGACAAAACACTAACTTGTAATCTATTTACATGACGTTCTGCTAAATATTTCATTTTCCTTTCAGTATTAAAACACAAATTTAATTTGCTACAAGTAGGCCAAATGTCAACCATGATTTTTAATTGTTTTGCAAATATTAGCATCGAACAAAATAAGTAAATGGGCTAGGCCTACATTATATTGGAAGGCTGCTACACGCATGTTTGTAACTGTATGAGGAAAACCTTGTAAACCGATTCTTCTCTTCCTCCCCGCTACCCTCTTAACACACACTGCCCTCTAATGGACATGTGGATTCAACCCACATACACATTACAGCTGTCCACACACAGCCAGCCAAGCGCAAACACACACACACACACACACACACACACACACACACACACACACACAAAGCATCCCTGCTGTGTTAACAGTAACCATGGCAATACAGAGAGACCTGCAAACACAGTCTCAAAGTCTTGAGAAGTTTACATTAATTATACCTTTAACCAAAATAAGGAAGCCAACGAATAAAGGGAGTAGAGTGGAACAGATGTAGGCTATAAGAAAGACAGAAAATAATTTGGGAACAGCTGATTGGCTGGTTTATTATATTCAGTTGAATCAATTTCTTTCATTGCATCTGTAGCCTAACTCACTAACTAGTAGGCTAGCCTAACTAATCTCACTAGTAAAGGCAATCACTAAAATTTTCACACAGATGTTAAGTTATGATCAACATCATATTCACATCACGTAACATCACTTCACGACGTAACATCAACGGTGGCAGAAATGTCAATAAAATCAAATATAGCCTATATGTTATGCAACAGGGTAATATTAAATTTTAAAAAAACATTAAATTTTAGAAGACAAATAGGCCTAAATAATCATTGCCAATGTTGTTTATAGGTTTTTGCTATAGCCTATAGGCTATTTTGTGATTGCCCTCATACATGACGAAAACCCCACACTAATACAAACCTCTGTCTGTGTGTGTGTGTGTGTGTGTGTGTGTGTGTGTGTGTTTCAGTTCTCTGTGGGTTACCGGGGAGACGCTCCTGCAGCAGGATGCGGAGTATCCGGTAACGCGCTCGTAGCTTTTCCAAAAGATGCGGCTTCGCGATATCCCCATGTTACCTCATGTCTGATAGACGCTGATTGAATATTGGCTGGGTGCGTACTGTCCGGTTCAAAGCTTTACATTCACCGCTGTTTTTAAACTTTCACGAATCCTCACAGACATTGACAAGTTTTCTTTAGAGGTGCGCGTTGATTTCATCATGGCTACAGACTTTTTAACCATTTTGTAAACCCGCCGGACGTCTCTGGGACAGTATGGATAGTGAATCAGACTCATGGCTTTATATCTGCACGCATACTGAAGATACTACGAGCAGTGGAACAAAATGACACCGGTGTGGAACCAGCGACCGGGGCGAGAGCCACCGAGACCCAGATGGGGACTGACAGGTGAGTTTGAATGATTAATAAATAAATGCATTCAATGAAATGGGGCAGTGACTGTAAAATTTAACTAGGATAATTAACTAGTCTACATTTGAAGAATATTCAAGATTTTCTCGTAACGATTAGCCTATTTTATTTCGATATTAATCTGTGCCATTAAATTTATCCTGACAATGAATAAACAAAGTAAATAATAATACGTATTATAAAAGGCATAAAACAACAACATAAAAGGCATTTTCACAAATCAAAAAAAAACNCAATGAATAAACAAAGTAAATAATAATACGTATTATAAAAGACATAAAACAACAACATAAAAGGCATTTTCACAAATCAAAATAAAAAAAAACTTGCAGTGTGCAGTGTAACAAGAATATAAATTAGGATTACTAATTAATATACACAGTTAATTAGTTATTTACAATGGCTTTGCTTTGTTAACAGTCCTTTCAAAAAACTTTCTAAGTATTGACGTAAAAGTGAAACAACATCTTTGACTGCTTTAGGTGTTCAGTTTCTTAAAGGCTCCTGACCTGCATCCTTCCACTTTGAGAGGTATGTTTAGGGAGTACATAAAAGAAAGAAAGAAAGAAAAACAAGCTGCGTCCAGAGTAAAGTGATCCGGCACGATCAGATTTGATCCTTTTCCGTTACCCCTGGAGCATGAGGTGCAATTTGAGAATCTGCATGTCTCGGCATTGCTCCTCAATACACACCTGCTCTTAATAATTAATGTTGCACACTTCCTCTTTAATTTGCCTGTATAAGCTTTTTCCCCCTCCAAAATCTGATACTGCAATTTTGTGTGCTGCGCTTTTGATGAACAAAGCATATATTTGGACACACTTCTCTACCAACAAAAAAAATAACAGACTGCATCCTCTCTTTTACATGTTCATGTGTTCCAGATCAAAGGATTAAACTGCCAAAATGCCCAAATGCTGCCCCTCGGCAAGCTCTTCCATCTTTCCTGCACAGGTCCAGACCCCGAAGGCCTCCCACAGACTTGGGGCCTTCAGAGAGCCCTGTGTATCACTGGGAGGAAGCAGCAGTTCCCAGGGCGAGTGGCTACCACGCCAGACACGCAGAAGCAAGCCCAGTGCGCCCACGAATCGTGACCGTGGTCCGGCCGTGCGGACAGGAGAGTGTGCGGAAGATCTCACTCCTGTTAAACCGGCGCGCTGTGCAGACGTTCGAGCAGCTGATGGCAGATGTGTCCGAGGCGCTTGGCTTCCCCTGCTGGAACAACGCTCGAATACGACGACTCTTTAGCCCTGCTGGCCGAGAAATCCACAGCCTTGCAGACTTCTTCCGCTTCGACCATGCCTTCTTGGCCTTTGGGAACAGCCGACCGTCTCTTGACGAGGTACATACAGCACTAGATGAGTTATATCCGGAAAACCCCAGCCACTGTGAACACCTGCTGAGAGTATGGGAGCGTATCCTGAGACCCAAGGCCACCAAGGCAGATAGTGGTTTCCATGATGACGACGCCGGAGCCGAGATGTCCTTATCTATGGTACATGATCAACAGGTAAACCAACCGGTTGTCAACAACTTGCAGCCTGTTGGAAGGCAAAAAGAAAAGATGAAGAGAGAAAGGCAGAGAGAACTGTGGAGGAGGAGAGGCGACCTGCAGAAAGAAGATGAGAAGGAGGTAAAGAAGGAGGAAGGAAAGAGAGAAGCTGTTTACTGCCGGAGCTGTCGAGGATGCGGCCCACCTATACCTCCAATCAGAAGCAGTCGATGTTCTCAACCAGACAGGCCAAATAACCACAACTATAAAAGTACTTCATCTCAGAACAACATGGAAAAAACACAACAAAGATCACTGAAAGCGGACAAGCATGTTGCCAATACAAAATCAAGCCCAGCTGTTCCTCAAAACCGGGAGAAAGATCTTAATTTGGAGACAATAACGGAGCAGGACATTAATAAGCAGGAAACAGTTGAGCAGAAAGACTTACAGAGTAACATACTGCCTGATGGTGGCGAAGTGTCGCTGGAGGACATTGAGCGCTGCTATGACATGGGCCGTGTGGTAGGAGACGGGAACTTTGCAGTGGTCAGGGAGTGTCGTGTGAGAGGCCTGACTGAAACGTTCGCTATGAAGATTGTGGACAACGCAAAGCTGCAGGGACGCGGTCACATGATTCAGAATGAGATCACTCTGCTGCGTAGTCTGGAACATCCTCGCCTCATCCAGTTGTTTCGTTCTCATCACACGGACACCCATGTTTACCTGTTGATGGAGCTGGTGACCGGTGGAGACCTGTTTGATGCTATCACTCAGAGCGGCAGATTTACTGAGCCAAGTGCTGCATGCATGATCAGAGACATCAGTCAGGCTCTGGAATACATCCACAGCAAGAGCATCGCACACCGAGACATCAAACCCGAAAACCTACTGGTAAGAGATACTCAAGATCAATGTTATTTTATTTAAATAATATTAGAATATTTCATATTTTGAAAGAGCTTTTTTGTTTTAATTTTAGTAAGTTTGTTATGTGTTTTTGTCATTTGTAATTGTCTGTTTTCTTTTATATTTATATTTCTATATCTTCTCTCTCTCTCTCTCTCTCTCTCCCTTCCTTTCCTTTTTATTTTTTAAATTCTTTTTATTCTTTCTTTCCCCCTTACCTTTCTTATATACATATGTACATATAAATTTTTTATACTTTGCATTTGTTTTAATTATTTGTTCATATTATTTCTAAATTCTACTGAACAATTATGCATTCTAGTGAACTTCTAAAATTTGAATTTATGTTTTCGATGTGTGTAAACCCTGCCATCAAAACCAAGAAAACCCTCAAATAATCTTTAATTTATGTACTTTTTTTAAATAGTTAATACAGGCTATATAGATTTAGTGCATTTTTATTTCAATTATTTTAGTAGCTTTTTTGTAATTTTAGTAGCCATCTTTAACTTAAAATCATCTTTCAGTTAATTGCTTGGCAACATTTCTCGTTTTAGTTTTATGTTGAAATTTTTCATCTGTTATTTATATTTTATTGTATTTCAGCATTGTTTCAGTTACTGGAAATTATTTTTTAATAATTTTAGTTCTTACACTGCTTAACAATGTTAAAATACAATGCAAAAAAAAGGCTACATTGTATAGGAACAGGAATCTGTAAATCTGTTAATTTTCATAAAAAATCTGAACATCAATTAGGCTAAATGAAATGTATATGACTTTCCAACACTACATATGAGAGAAAAGTGTTTAAGATAAACGCATATATTAGAATATGACTTTTCAACGAGAAAGATCGGTTGGCACACACCACACAGTAAAAGCAGCGATGTAAAGTTTGTTCGCGCTATAGCGCCACTCGTTGGAAAACTTATAGGCTACCTCATTACTTCAAAAAAAACAAATCCTGCAGTACTTTGCAACCAGCTACTTTGTTATTCATCATTTTGGAAATTAGACATGTATTTAAAAGGAGTATAATATAATATATAATATTCAGCTCATATCATATCTCTTTTTTGTTACTGATTTTTAGGTACAGCGTCATGGCAGTGGAAGCTTGAATCTTAAATTGGCTGATTTTGGATTAGCCATGGTGGTAACGGAGCCCGTGTTCACAGTCTGTGGCACACCTACATATGTTGCTCCAGAGATACTTGCTGAGACAGGTAAAGTCTGTACTCATTTAGATGAACTCAAAAAACACAAAAAACCTGAGCTACAGCTCTGTCCTAAATCTCAAACACTGAGGTTTAAAACCATAACATGATCTGACACTAACATTTGACGTAATATTTAATATGTTCAGCAATGCATATGTATATGTCTAT
The DNA here is from genome assembly GCA_004124795.1 of Poropuntius huangchuchieni. Lineage (NCBI taxonomy): Eukaryota > Metazoa > Chordata > Actinopteri > Cypriniformes > Cyprinidae > Poropuntius > Poropuntius huangchuchieni. The sequence goes on along the minus strand of SCHK01180975.1, from coordinate 23,162 downwards.
GTATGAATAGGTTACGGTGTTGGAGTAGACGTTTGGGCGATGGGTGTCATACTGTTTGTCCTGCTGAGCGGGTTTCCTCCATTCCGTAGTCCAGATCGTAATCAAGAGGAACTATTCCGTCTCATCCAAAAAGGAGATGTCCACTTTCTGTCCCCTTACTGGGATAATGTATCTGAGGGTGAGATACTGAACTCCAGCATTTGACCCCCTACAAATAAAGTGACTTAAGTCTTAGATCAATCAAAAAAGGAAAGTCTATCATCATTTACTCAATCCCATATTGTGCACGACATACTTTGCTCCATTACAATTCATTACAACTCCATTACAAAGTCAATTCAAAGGTGGAGTAAATGATTGGACTATTCTGTTTAACCCTTCATATATTCTGTAATTTAGATACTGTAATCTAGAAATATGATAAGTGCTGATGTTTGTGTTCCAGGGGCTAAAGCTCTAGTCAGGGCTCTGTTGGAGGTCAACCCGAAAAGGCGTTTGACAGCTAGTCAAACCCTGGAGCAAGACTGGCTTCAGCACGCAACAGCACAAAAAGACCATAAGGGGGCGATAAAGGCCACTGACTCCACAGCTGAGAGGCGCAACCAGCAGAAACTGAGCAGACAGGTGGAAAATGGTGAAAATAAGAGTGATTCTAGCAAACCAGAAATCATGGCAAAGAAATGCCATGCAGCACAAATTTACGAGAACATACTCAATAATAATAATTATGAACCAGATATTAACATGCATGACAGAGACCAGCAAATTCAAGAGATTCATAACATGACAAGCAATCAACAAAATGCATCCCATGCAGAAGACACCACCACCACGAACCAGCAATATACCACAGATCAGCACAAACCTGAGAAACCAGCACAGCAAGAAGACACTGACACAAAACAAGAGTGACCTGCTGAGTTATGAGTTAACGGGCAATAAAGACTGACGAAGCCAGCATAAACAAATAACTAGAAGAAACCAACGAATACTGAAAAGACTAACAGAGTCAGAAATAAACAAAATGGGATAGTACACCTGAAAAAAAATATATATATAACAAACATAAACATAATACTCCATAGTAAACAACATCTAGTGTCTTCTCAAACTCTCAAACACATACTACTAGCACTGATTCTGACTGAGAATTCACTGTTTTTATCCTGATCACCAGGATCTGCACTGATCTCCACATTTCTGCACTCATTATGCATTTATAGTGCACTCTTCTTGGCAGCTTAAGGTATAATCCAATATTTAAAAAACTAATTTGAATATCAGAATTCTGTATACATTCTGTGTGTGCTTACAATTCACTAATGAAATCATCTGGGACATTAAAGTAACTATTATTACAAGACATTATTTACTGACTAGAGGCAGAAGGACAATTTATATTGTATTGTTTTTGTATGTAAAAGCCTCTGATTATTCTGTATTTTCTTCTTAATCTGTGTTATTTTTAAAGAAAGACATTTTGATATGGAAGGCCTAGTTTTGTTTTTAATATGTATCAGAAATGTATTGGTTAAGCTTGTCCTCTGCCAATGATTGTGGGAATGTTAGTTGGATAGACTACCTAGTAATAAGCTAAAAGTATTTAGTATTATTTGCCTTCCCATGTCTCATGTCATGTATTTGTATTGCACATCTTCAAATTTGTTCAGTCTTTTCTCCTTTTTTTTCTTCGTTTAAGTTGTTTTGCAAATCAAAAGTCTTTTTGAAACATTATGAGTTTCCAGCATTATGTTTTAGACTGTAGGCTAACACAATTGAAGTTTATCAGCTGTTACATGTTTCTACAATTGGGTGAGTAAAATAATGTTTTTATGGTAAAAATGTTTATTTTCTTTCTTTTGTTCACCTTTTAACGCTTAAAATTTTGAGATAAATGTTTCAGAGGTAATTATTAATGAATAAAGCCTTTGTCCTTGTCAGGTGACTTCAGTCCTTCAACCTTCATGGCGGCATGTCTCAAAACAAGCCCAAAGTTGTCAAATGTAGTACTATAAGTGTACTAGAGTGTTAATGTGCAAAGAGCACATTATTAATCTAAGCTTCATTACTAAAACCTTATGTATTACATTGCTATAGGCATGTTATAAGCCATATTTTTTAGTATCCAGTCCTGTAACAGGAAGACACATACAAACACACACCCATCCCCCCAGTGAAACACACACAGCTCATTCAGACTGGGCAGGCAAGACTGACAGCTGTCTTGACCAAACTAGTCCATCATAGACCTCGACATTTGATTGGCTGAGACCGTTTCCCCTCCCCCCGGAGGTCGCTCGAGTTTCGGGTCAAAAAAATGAAAAGGAATAAATAAAAATAAATTAAAAACCACACTTGACATTTTCAAACCTAAAATGCCTAATCAAATAATTTATTCAGGTCTTGCATTTACTGTTAACACGATAATTTTGAATGATGCCCCACCATGACGTTGCCATTTTGTCGCATATGAGGGGATTTTTTTTACAAAGGTATGAAAAGGTTTTGTCATCTATTAATCTTACTTTACTGATTAAAATATAATCACCACGACAATAATACGACAAACTAGCACAGTCAAATTTAAAATAACCGTACTAACAAAACCAAGCATCACGCTACTCAAATAACAAAAGTTTTTGGTCACCTTTCTCTCAAAAAAAGCTTCAGCCATGACCCGCAGGAGGCCGATGCGCATGCGCAACGCATAGCTCTTTAAATATCCCCAGTCATCTGATGAAGCACAACATTTGTTGCAGCCAATCAGACAGCGCTAAAGAGAAGGGCAGAACGGCCATCATTGCTAGTGGCGACGCATTCACTGACAGATCAATAACGGTCGACGGTATTCGGCTGATCTTCACCCCGCTCCGAGTAAACCGAGCACGGATAGGCGGAATCAGAGAGGGACAGGCGGACAGGGGGAGAGGAGGAGACAGACAGGAAAAAAACAAAGATGGCAGTGTAGATTAAGGGAAGGACTATCGAAGAGACTCTGCAGCAAACTGATAACTTTTAGGCTTTCGGGCGAATCCGGATCGTGTCGGAGTGGATCGGAAGGTGGACCGGAGGGGAAAGAGCCCGGCTGGGTCGCGGAGAGTCGCTGTGCGCGTGCTGTCACGGCGGATAACGGCACTAAACAACAGCCTGTTGTTTTGTTGAGTCTTAGCTGTTTTTTTCTCCCTCTTCACAAGCTGAGAGCTGAAGCTTACCTGAGATCTATCCAAAAAGATACAGGCATTCATGCACGCCAACCCGCAGTAAAACACAGATAAATTTCTATTCACTGTCCCATAACTTAGTGTCATATTACCCAAAATTTACCTATTTGAACTGACGCTTGATGGTTTACAACTGAGTGCATTGTTGGCTGTCCAGACCCCCCATCATTACAGGCCAAGTAGCTTGAAAAATCCTGGAAATCTCACCCTGACAATCAGCGGATCCTGTGCTCGGTCAGCCCAAATATCCCCGGTGACTCAATCGGATGTCTTCGATGGAAGAGCGGATGGAATTAGGCGTCGCGGCCGCGCCAGGCTCCTCATCATCGGGTCTGGGTGTCGGTCCTGTGGGGGGCGCCCTGGACCCTGGCCCGGGGAGCGCCGGACTGGCGGGTATCCAGGAGGAGTCTGGTGTGCGGAGAGACGGTTCTGGTTCCGAGGCCGACCCCGACGCGCCGCCCAAGAAACGCGTGAGGCACCAGGAAGGAGAAGCGGGGAAGCTCGAGGAGCGCCTGTACTCGGTGCTGTGCTGCACGGTGTGTCTGGACCTGCCTAAAGCCTCGGTGTACCAGGTAAACAATGCCATTATGAAGCTAACAGCGCAGAGAAATCCTTATGTACGATGTATATGTCATAAACACAACGCAGATCTAAAAGTTCCTAATAACAAAGCATCCTCTTGGAATGCAAGATATATACAGTCTGTTATTATAGATATGAGACAAAGGGGGTTATAATTGTGAATCTTTTTGTCATTGTGATTGTTTGTCTATTGTTTGTCTATTTTTAAACAATATAGGTGATTACACACTGTCTGTGACTCATATTGTGTGATGAAATGTCTAATAAAATGCTTATTCACACATTTGCCATTTCAGGTACATGGTATTTTTTTTTTAAAGACCTGGTATGAAGTTATTTTTGTAGGGTTCAGATGTTACATTCAGATGTAATACTGACCTGAGCAGCTGTTTTTTGCCTTCAAAGGCAAACATGACAATCAGGGTGGTCACATGACCTGTTTAACCCAATCACCGCTGGCCTCTCCTGATCACCCCTCCCCCAAATATGCACCCCATATAATCCCTCTGAAGCCACAGGCTAAACCAGCTGTAAAAGAACTTCCTCTCATGCTTTCAGACACTTTGTTGTGGTGTTTGCATACCCTTGTTAACATTTTGTGTCCATTTATTAATCTAATGTGTTTGGATAATTGAATGAATCCACAATACAGTGGTCTTTTTGTTTGAGCACATGTCAAGGTGATGATTGGGGCACTGACAGGCCTATGCTGAAACTAGAGGGGAAATATTAGACATACAAATGAAACGGTGCATGAGATACACTGACATCCTCTCACACTGACCCCTAAAAGTAGCATGTGATTCAGGAAAATGTGTCACGCTGCATCAGCGCTATTAAGCTCATGCCATGTAATCCGTTTATTACTGAATCAGGGTTTGAATCCCATCAAATGAGGCGAACATGTGCACACCCTCAAGCAAAACAAACAAGCTAAGAAGAACTCAAATCAGATGCTCACTGAATTAATCAAACACAGACTTGACATTGCAGTTTACCTCCTGTGATATAGATCAGCTGGTGAATTAGTAACAGCTTACTAACAGTTATTCAAAGGAAACTTTGAATTAATCATAAAGCTGGAATAGTCAGTGTAATTGTAGTTAACTAAAACTAAATATATTCAAATAATTCTGTTAATTGAAGCTGAAATATATTTTTTAATGAAAAAATGAAATGAAATTTAGAAATTTGCTGTGGCGACTAAAATAAAATACTAAAACTAAAATTAAAATAAAGCTATATATATATAGAGAGAGAGAGAGCTTTTTTCTTTTTTTTTAACAAAAACTAATGAAAATGACAAAAAAAACACAAAATAACTAACATTTTATAAAAAGTGTATAATTTATAAATTACTAAAATAAAACCTCAAAATATAAATTTGTAAAATGTAAAAATAAAATAACATTAAAGCATTCAGCTGTTTTTTAATTGAGTTGTGTCATAAAATGGAGGAAGTATTGTATTAACAAATTGTTTTTGTTATATGTATTTAACATCGTCCTTGTTATTTACAATTACAGTAGATTAAGCATAATTACATTCAACTAACCCTAAACCAAAGCTTAATCCTATAGTATGTACAAGCTGTCAATTGCTATTACTCAGTACTTAAATGTGTAATTACACTGTAACAAGGACACCTTAAAATAAAGTATAAATTAAAATTGCTATGTTAGACACAAATGAGATAAAAGCTGTTGACAAGAGTACATTTTTATACAAGGAATGAAAAGGTTTTGAAGCTTTTGTAATAACTTTCTCTTACCCTCAAGAGGTCTTTTTTTATTATTATTCATGATTATTATTCTTTTTCCCATTAAGATCCACTTAAGCAAAAGTGCTAAGCATTTTCTCTTTGCTGAAATACACTGCACAAACTGTTCATTTCAGACTAAAATGAATTAGGTTCTTGCTAAATAAAATAAACTTCAGTGACTCTTTGCTAATCTTTGGGATCTTTATGGAAGTATATTCAGAGCAGAAGGCACCACACAATGGGGGAACAGCCCAAGATTTCACAAGCATTTTTTTTTTTTTATCTTACCTTATTTTATTTATACTTAGTTGTGTTTAGGAATAATAATTACCTTATTACCTCACAGTGACTGGGCACCCAGTAGGCTTCACTGATGTGTAAATGTGGATGTCTACGTGTTGATGTATTTCATTAGTGACATCACAAATTGTTCATGTTTTTATAGTATGTAATGCTTCTAATTATTTTTTTTCCCTTGTGATACGTATGATCTCTTTAAAGATGAACATGCTGTCATTGCCACATTACATTCAGGCGGTTGTACAGATGCAGCAAAATCGACGTTCCCTATTTCTCCTTAAATCATTCAGGAAACTGCTACTAAAATTATGAAATTCCATCATAAGAAGAACAGTACATCTATTAAAAACACGCTCCTTGAGAAGAACACATACATTGTGTTTAGCATAAAAACGCTTTGCGAAAATGTTTCAGCTCTGTGAAGACGTGTGCTCTCATTTCACAGTGTACAAATGGGCACCTGATGTGCGCAGGCTGCTTCATCCACCTGCTTGCTGATGCGCGTCTAAAAGAGGAGCAGGCCACGTGTCCCAACTGCCGCTGTGAGATCAGTAAGAGTCTGTGTTGCAGGAACCTGGCGGTGGAGAAAGCCGTGAGTGAACTGCCCTCTGAGTGCAGCTACTGCCTCAAACAGTTCCCTCGCTCCAGCCTCGAACGCCATCAAACAGAGGAGTGCCAGGACAGGTACTGTTTGCACCAGTTCACAAAACAGACCCCTGAATGTACAACACATATGTAAAGCCATAGGGGAGAATTCACTAAATAGCTGTGCCGCTCTGTTTGTAATTCATTCGTTTTCAGCACAACATGTCACCTTTATGTGTAAATTGGGATTACCTGTGGATTGTGCTATATACCAAAATACTTTTTTATACTAAAAGCCAGTGGTAATTAAAGTTCGCATAAATTACCATTTTTTTCTTCACTTTTATGACGTTTATCTAAATGATGCAGCTTCTCAAATACGGGGACTTGCATTTGTCCATCAGGAATTGATTAGACCGTTGCCGTTTGCTAATTTTTGCGATGGTTTCTTGTGAGTGACAGGTTGCTGGAGGGGAAGGATTGAAACTCATCTGGCCAGTGGACAACCATTTTTGTCCAGCCCTTGTGCTGGTGTTTGTCATGGGAAAGAAGGAGTCTTTGCAAGGCGATGGGAATGTTGAAGATGCATGTTTTTTTTTAAAGAAAAAATTTATAAATCTTTTATAATAAATACTGCAAAATTGTCAGTTTTGATTTCATGGTGACTTAATGTTGTGCTATTACAATTTGTAAAAAAGCAGGCACCATTTTGTTTAAAAGTGAAGTTTGTGTCTGTTTTAGTGAAATGTAATGAAAATAAATTTAAAACTGAGCTTTATAAGTGATGCAACCGGGAACAAATCCAGACATGATTACAACCAATCATTTAGCATTGTAAAAAGATTTTTTTTAGAAGATGCTTTTTAAGCTCAAATTTTTCGAGCAATTTGACATTACTAAGATGCCCATGGAGTCACTGAGTCTTTGGTGCAAATATGTAATTGCAATCAGTGGTGGCAATTTGTTTAAATTGTTTAGTGAATTCCCCTATTGCTCATCTTAATCTATTCTTAAAGCCATAAATATATTCAATTGGCTTGGACTATGCAAGTCTCATGCATTCACTCAGAATTTATTTTATATTAATTATAATACATTTATAATGATATAATATACTAATATTTAAGTCAAGTCAATTTTATTTGTATAGTGCTTTTCACAATACACATATTATATTTATAATATTTTGATATTTTCATGCCTCATTTACACCAAATAGATATAGTTTTAAAAATAATTTAAAAGTGTAAGAATAAGTCCACACCACAACTACAATGATAATATTGTTGGAATCACTTTGACAAAGAGACACATTTTTACCAGATGATGATTGATAAAAATATTGACAGCCAATCAGAATCCATCCTGCTTAAAAAAGCTCAAGCAGTGGCAAGTAACTGCTAACTCACACAACTGTAGGGGACTTATAATAAACAGAACTTTAATGTGAGTTGGTGTGGACACTGATATAGTTATTGTTCTTGGTGTGGATGGGACTTTATAGTCACATTTAGCAGATTAGTGCTGGGCGTTGATACATTTTACATTTTGAAATGACGTAAACAATCAAGCGTTTGAGATATGGTATATAGTACATCACTTTATGTGAGTGTACTATATGGATGCGTGTAGTAGTTGGATAAGTTTATGAGTGATAATATAGTTTTCACAAATGATTTACTTGATTCAGTGCTTATTCATTTTATACTTTATCTTTAGAGATGATGGTTGGTCATTTCTTAAATTATTTCTATTGGAAATAGAGTGACACAGTGCAAGTACAAGCGGATTGGCTGCCCGTGGCAGGGGCCGTTCCATGAGCTCAGCGCTCATGAGGCAGAGTGTTCCCACCCATCCAAAACCGGCATGGAGCTGATGGGCATCCTGGACGAGATGGACCAGAGCCATCGCAGAGAGCTACAGCTCTACAACAGCATCTTCAGCCTGCTGTGCTTTGAGAAGATCGGTTTTACAGGTACATAACAACCTTAAAGGATATGGTTCACCCAAAAATTAAAATTTGCTGAAAATGCACTCACCCTCAGGCCATCCAAGATGTAGATGAGTTTATTTCTTCATTACATCAGATTTGGAGACATTCAGCATTACACTATTTGCTTACCAGTGGATCCTCTGTAGTGAATGGGTGCCGTCAGAATGGGAGTTCAAACAACTGATAAAACATGACTCCAGTCTGTCAATTAATGTCTTGTGAAGTTATTCATCATTAAGATGTTTTTAACTTCGAAATGGTGTTTCCGGCTGAAATAGTCCATCATAATTCATGTTATTGTTTCCTCCAGTTAAAAAGTTATCTCATCTGTGATCAGGAGATTCAGAAATATGCACAGATCAAGCACCATTGATAAGCCAATGCCTTAATGATGGATTTATTACAAACACACATATTTTTACTTAACAAGACATTAATCAATTATATGTGGATTATTGTGATGTTTTAATGAGCTGTTTGGACTCTCATTCTGACGGCACCCATTCACTGCAGAGGATCCATTGGTTCTGATGAAGAAATAAACTGAACCACGTCTTGGACGGCCTTAGGAGGAATCAATTTTCAGAAAATGTTCATTTCTGGGTGAACTATTCTCGTTCTGGTTCCTTAACATGGTTCTAGAACTTGAATATTATGCAGCTGCTACAAAATCTGGGCTAAAGTAAGTTAATAAACTGTGATCTTATTCGTCTTTGCTCCAGAGGTGCAGTTCCGGCCGTACCGCACCGACGACTTCATCACGCGACTGTACTACGAGACGCCGCGCTTCACAGTGCTGAACCAGACGTGGGTGCTGAAGGCACGGGTCAACGACTCGGAGCGCAATCCCAACCTGTCCTGCAAACGCACGCTCTCCTTCCAGCTCATCCTGAAGAGCAAAGTGAACTCTGCACTGGAGTGCTCTTTCCTGCTCCTGAAGGGCCCGTACGATGATGTGAAAATCAAACCCGTCATCCAGCACCACGTCTTCTCCAACGACGCCAACGAAACCGAGTACGCCCTGCTGCCCATCAGCGACAGCGTGGAGTGCAACAAGCTGCTGGCTGCCAAAAACATCAACCTCCGCCTCTTCATCTTTCAGATCCAGAAATAGAGGCACGAGACGACGGGGATAGAAGAAACGGATCAGACGGCGGTAGGAGGAAGAGGGGATGGTGTGAACAAAGAAGAAGCAAAGAGGGGAGACGAGCACCACTGAACCACAGATACCTCTACGGGAGCAAAAGAAGGATGAATACGGCCCATCAGTACTGCAGTAGATCGTTTGTTTGTGTGTGAGTGTGTGTTGTTGCTGGTTAGCTTTCAGAACCTCTACGGCCAAAAAAAAAGTCAACAGTCTCACCCAACACCCTGCTGATGTCTCATTGGCAGAGCGGGACGGGCCTGAATGAACAACACCAACAGTTGGGACTGTATTTGTATGTTTTTTGGGCCTGTTTGTATGGATGTCAGTCAGTAAAGACCAATAAGATGAGTAATATAAGGAACAAGGCTGAGCGAGTGCTAGAGATAGAGACAGGTGTAGTGCAACCAATCATTCAGGCAGCGTTCAACTCTGCGTTTGTGTGTTTTCACGCAGTTTTCAGACCTTGCTCTCAAGGCTTACCCACACAGACGCTGCGGCGCAGTGGCCGCAACTGCTTTAAGTGTATTTTTGTATGTGAAGGTGGCCATTTTCATTGAAGCGCTGCAGTACAGTTAAGCTGAACAAAATGGCTGCCGAACCCACAACCCGAAAAATGCGATTTGCATGTTTTTAGTTTTCCAGTGTGCTCTCTGAAACGCACAGTTTTAGTTGCGTAGCATCATAGCCTTGTAATCTAACTTAAGTTTGACCTTATTAACACATTTATTTAAGAACCTGTGAATCTTGCCTTTTTCCCCCCTCCTGTGAATCGTTTTCCTCATGATCTTGTCCTGTTTAACCCTCCGGTTTGTGAACACAGGTACATTTCTCACTTCATTATGTCATCGGGTTATAGATATTTATATTTATTGCTTTTATTTAACCTGTATTAATTAATGAGGTAACAGACATTTCTCACTCACTCACTCACTCACTCACTGCAAGACTGGAAAGATCTGATTTTGAGCCATTGTTACAGACCCCTTCCCTTCTTCCACCCTCATCCACATACATGCACATAAATAAACAAACAAACACACACACACACAAATTACCTTCTTTAATACCTTTATTAAAATGCGCACACACACACACACACACACACAAAGCTGGGGGTTACAAAAGAGCCAATGGGGTAATCGGATCTCAGTTCGGATGAACGCGGCTGTGACTTAGATTTGACATACTTGAATTCATGAACGACAGAACAACAAACAGTTTATCTGATCTGGCAGAGACTGTCACTTCTGAATAGAGGAGTTTAGTTTAAACTGTTTCTGCATTTAAAAGCTTTTAATTCTCACTCTGGCTGTATATGTGCCTTTCTATTAAAGCTCATTCAAACTTGTCACTGCTTTCTTTCTTTCTTGACTTCTTGACAAACACTTAATTTTACACTCTGATAAATGCATGTTTAAAACCGTAATTTACTATAGGTCAACATATCTTGTAATGTGGGTAACAAACCATGTGCTTTTTTGTTTAAAGGGAAATTTCATCTGTGGGACACAAGGGAGAATTTGGCTGTCCGAATGAATCAAACTGAATCGCGAACAATTTCATTTCTAGTTCAGTTTTGAACAGTTGATAGAAAACACTTGTCTGCCGAAATATTGGATAATGATTATCGGATGGCAATCTTTATCTTTATTGTCAGACGAGGATTTATCAGTAAAATTTCACTGCTCCTGTTTAGAGAATTTTCTATTATCCTTAATCCACGTGATAAATAGCGATCTCCGATTTGCGGATGAATCGTTGTGATTCGGATCTTTTCAATAAAACAATTAATTCTGTCTGAACGATTCAAGATTAATTTTAAACAAATGAATGCTTTGTTATTGTAGTGCTCTCTTATAAGCAACAGAGGGCGTTATATTGAGTTCTCGACTTAATCTACATCTATACATCTACATTTACTTCTATAAATCTACATCTTAATCGTAATCAAACTCATTTAATCAAAATTACTCACCTAAAATTTAGTTACATTTCCCTGAATATCTGAAAAGGCCGACGTCAATGTATAATCGACACCCCAATAAAACGCCTATGAGAACATCAGCTGATACTATTATGAATGTGAATAAAAAGAAGCCATCACACAGATTACCACTTAAAATGCCATATATTTAAGAAATGCCACTTAGATATTGTCCAGTCTGGTCAAATGTTACATCCTAATAAAATTCTGTAAAACAAGCAAACAAACAAACAAACAAAAATGTCTTTTAAAACGGTTGACATACTGTTTTGATAACGGAAAACAGTGAATCTAGTTTCATTCCCAATTTATGTAATATAGCCCTCTATAAACAAGATAAATATAGTATTACATACCATTCAAATATAACATTTTATCCATATTAAGCAAAACATAAGTAATAATATAAATAGTATAAATTATGCTCTATAGCAATTTAAACATGATGCTATCGATGTCCATGTAAAGTAAAATTCAAAACGTGTTTTTGACAAAGTAGAAAAGGTTGAATCTGAAGGATGCTATCATCAGACTCGAGTGCTACAGACTGTAGAGAACAGTTATTGTGCGGCTACATATACTGAATGCATATAATGAATTCATAATAACACTATATGTGAACACATAGTGCATTTTAGTACCAGCACTGGTTCTGATTAACGCTACAGCCATTTTTGCAGCTACTTGACTGGAAGGAGACCCCCATCATATTGAGTGGCGGAGGGGAAGAAGGGGCCATAGAGCTGCAGTACACTTGAACTCCAGCAGGGGGCACCAAACACTGTGTCTGCCCTCCTTGTCCTGACACCAGCATAGGATAGGACTGTTGTTGTTGTTGTTGCTGTGGTACCTTGTTACAAGAGAAAAGGCACATATACACACATTTTATAATTCAGAATTCAGATCGACATTTCCTGGAGTTATTTTTTTTGCCTTAGTACCTGATAGGAGGGTACGGATGGGTAAGGTCCCACAATGCCTTGCTGTGTTTGGGGTAGAATCTGACTTCCCATCATGCCTGGGCAGCCTTGTTGGTTTGACATGACAGGCGGGTATACTGTTAAAAAAATGTGGACAAGTATGTGTGAGATTTTATGAATTGTATAGTGACAATGGATTCAAAATGATAGTAAAGTAATACATATGCTATTTTATTCATGTATTTTAATGCGTGAACATACAACACTTGAACCAATCATATGAGAGCTGACGTGAATAGCAGGAAAAGAGACCGGTTCACTGTGAGACCAGTGCCACCATCTCTTACAGTGTAACGGCCCCCTCCCCTACTACTGTGAGACTCGGGCGTAAGGGATCCAGAGGGGCTTCATGTGTACCTGTTTGTGTGTTGTAACTGGTTGCTGCGTATTGTTGCGATGCACTGGGACACTGAACAGGGTAACTGTACACTGAAACCTAAGAGGGGAAACCAGGGTTGACTCATAATTAGACAAACAGTATGACATTACATCGTATCTCATTACTGATTTATGATGAAGTACCTGGCTGCTCTGCTGACTCAGAGGGGGCGGGGCTGTGGGAGGAGCCAGTGTCATTCCAGGGGTAATGTAACTGTCTGAATGGTGAGACGGAGCGTAACTGTGGTGGGGCGGAGCATAGCTGTGTGTGTGCGGAGCTCCTTGCATGTAGAATGAGGACATATCTGGAAGATCCCCTGATGACGACTGGCGACTCAAGGTCATGTGACCAAACTTAGCAGTAATGTCTTCCCTCTATGAATCAAAAATAGGCTTGTCATGTACATGTGCGTTATGTGTGACACTGCCTTTCAAAATACTGAAGTTTTTTTTTCAAAAGATAAGATTTTTTTTAATGTTTATAAAAAGCTCATTAGGCTGCATTTATTTGATCAAAAATACAGTAAAAACTGTAATATTGTGAAATATTATTACAATTTAAATGTAATTTATATCTGTGATGGCAAAGCTGAATTTTCAGCAGCCATTACTCCATTCTTCAATGTCACATTATTTCATGATACTTTGACAAATAGAAATTTCAAAATAACATTGTTAATTCAAAATAAAAATCTAAAATGCCTTTACTGTCACTTTTGATCAGTTTAATGCATCCTTGAAACTTTTAAATAGTGGTGTATATACTAAATATTTTATACAAGTCATAATATAAATAGAAGTAATATTAGCTAACTAGATAAATTACTAGACACTATTAATACTTAGTCTCACTCACAGTCTGTTCAAGTGGGTGTTGCTGGGAGGTAGAAATGTTTAACTGCTGAGGTGGAAGGTATGTCACAGGGTATTGAACCTAAACCAAAAACGAGAGGGCAGGGAATTTTGTTGATAAAGATGGAAAATAAAATCCTAACTAAGATCAATATTTTAGCATCTGTTCTACAGGAATAGAAACTGTATGTTTCTGTAATACAGACTCTTTATAATGTACAGAATGAGAAATGGATATTCATTTTGATATTTGCTAAAGATTACATTTAACAGTGTTATTAATTTTTTTGTGTGTTGTTAAGTTAATTTAAAGTTAGATGAAAGCAAAAGTAAATTTGTAAATAAGGCAAATTATCATGAATAAATTAATATCAACAACAAAAAAAGAACAATTAATAAACAAACAAACAAACAAATATTTAATAAGTCAAAATAAGCCTGGCTTATTTGGTAAGCTTGTTTTATGAAACAGACCCCAGATAAGCAATATGGTATTGATATATTAAGCACGACTGATCTCCATTATATGTTTTATTTACCTGTGGGACACCATGGCTTGCTACTGGCTGCTGCTGAGGTGGAGGGGGCAGGGCTTGTGACTGTACTGGGTTAAGCTGGTTACATGGCTTCTGACTTACTGGTGGGTTGTAAACAGCTGGAGTTCCATCAGGATTCAGAAATGGCTGCCCTAAAAGACATATCCATAGTTGGATGAGAAAGTTTATGTGGTGTGTGTGGACTTACAGTCATTTTAAACCAATGAGTCAGCTTCTACTCAGGGAATTGTGAGTGTGTACTGTTGTGTGGGAGAGTGTATGTGTGTGTGTACCTGTATGTGGATTCAATAAGATGCTCCCAGGAGGTATTGATGACTCAGCAGGCACAATAATATAAGCAGGGCTGTTGTTGGGTGGAGCGTATGATAGAGCTGGCTCGGACACTGTTAGATCGATCAGACAGAAACAATGGTAGGTCAGAAACATTATGGGGGGGTTATGCACTATTTCTAGGTCACTAATCAAATAAGGATAACCGTGACATCGATCATGTGACTCAAATCATGCTGGAGAGCAGCATCAGGTTGGAATTCATGCAACTCGAGTGCCACTGTCATTAAAGCAAAAAAGCATTTTGTGTATTTTTTTTACATTCAGTAAAACATTTAAATTTAATGCTAATGAATATCATTTGATTTCAATTTGTGTTAAATTTGAGAAGATTATAAAATAAAAGCTTTTTCATTTGACTTCTAAACCTCACTCTAAATAACTAGCTCTCAGGTTAACAGCCAGATTGGCTTTGTGGCCTTTTTTTAATCTTATTCTCTGACAGTGACATGACGGCTGGTGTTATTTTTGCACCTGGTTTGCAGAGTTTGGAGCTGCTGTCTGAACGAGTGTGTGCAGATTTCGAGGTCCACGTCGGGCTGTCAGAATCTGTGCTGCTCCAAGGTCGAGGGTCATTCCAATGAGAGTCCAGCTCAAAGCTGCTCTGCCTGCTGCCGGACAGCCGACCCGAACCATCCCTGTTACCCCTGTCAGGATGGCAGAAACATGCTTTGTGTCTACTTTTTGCTAGAAGACCTCCCTTTCATATTAAATATACTTCAAAATGTAAGTTGCTTTGAGCTTTCACATTTTCTTAGCACAGAAGCAATATTGGTG
>SCHK01180905.1:12185-22914 GCA_004124795.1 Poropuntius huangchuchieni | reverse complement strand
TTCCATATCCGTTTTGATGAAGTAACAAACTCATCTACTTGGATGACCTTAGATTGAGTATATCTTTATCAAATTTTCATTTTTGGTTGAACTGTCGCTTTAAGTCATTGACTGATTGGTCAGTAATTCAGCAAATCAGCTGCCTTTGTTTTCAGACACAGACATACAAGAACCACGTTACTTGTGTTGCTTCCCTGAGGAGCATCTCTGCATGTGGATTTCCAGGAGGCCTCCACCTCAGTGTGCATTCAATTACCCTGTCTAAGAGGGCCACACATGTGCCCTCACATATCAATGAGATCTTACTTTAGATTGGAGTGCGGAGAAAAACACTGTGAGAGGGGAATATTAATCCAGCTATCAATGAGTGCGTATGTGTGTGTATAATATGGGTTTTATGATGCATCTCACATCACATTTCAATCAGTATGCTCATGTGTCATCATTTCAGGCTTTCTCCATTGTCTCTGTGACCTCAGCTGCTATGTCTCGCTGTGGATTATTTCTTTAGCTTAGGGCATTTTTCGCCCCGTGATTTGCTTATGGAATGGCAGCACGTTTGCACACTCTCTACTGGTGGCTCCCATGATGATACATAAAGGTTTAAGCTAGTAGGTGTTCTCAGTTGGTGGGTTGCAACAAAAAAACAGACCACAGCTCTGTTCAGATAGGGTAAAAGACAGAAGGGAAAAAAATAACACTAATGCAATTAATAAAATGCAACAAAACAATGTAGTAAGTGATAAGATAGCAAAATAATACAATTATCAGCTGCTCGAAGGGTGTCCAAACTCTTCTATATTTCAGTTTAGATTGATTGGACACTTGATTCCATGTTATATAAAGGTATAAAAAAATCTATCCAGTTAATATTAAAAAAAAATTCTAAAATAGATATAGGCCTATGCATAATAGATAATTATTATAATAGAAAATTTATTATTTACATTGTATAAATAGCAATTTAAAATAACTGTTTTCTATTTTATTATATTTTAAAATGTTATTCATGTGGTGACATGATCCTTCTGCTTGATATTTTTGTGAAAACATGATTCTTCAGTGAACAGCATTTTAAAAAAAATAAATAATATATTTTAAATATAAACATTTTACAACAATGTAAAATGGCTTTACTGTTATATTGTTTACTGATATATTTAATGCATTTCTTCTGAATAAAAAATTAGTCTTACTGACCCCAGTCTTACTGAACCCAGTAAAGTAAGTGATTATGCATTTACATATTATTGGATCTATCTAGTTCATGTACAATACATTATTTAATGTAATATAAATCAATATAAATGTTTATTTGTACTATAAACAATATTGGCCATCACTTGATGTAAAATCAGAGCCACTGATCTACAGGATCTGTAGGAAAAGCATCTCAGCTCTTTGTCTTCATGTCATTGTTTTATTACCGCTTGTCGTGCGCACGAGGGAAGCAAAATAAATAACAGACAAAATGCACTGTGAATCTGAGGATGTGTATGTATTTGTTTACACTAGCATGACTGGATTATGGATATGCTGCGGCGGGATGTTATTTACAACGGAGACTCTGTCCGTGTCAATACCTCCGCAGATTCATCTTCAATCTAGTGTATTCTCACCACAACTCTTGCACATCCCACAAAGTGCCTGAGTCATTTATTATATTTGTGCAGTCACCATGGAGCACAAAATGCACTGGCGCTCTATAATGGACCAAGCTACTTGTTTTCAGACCCACGTTTCCTTTAGCCAGTCGCTCTGAGAACAAAAATGCAGAGCGGCGAGAGTGGGAGAAATGGTAAAAAAAAAAAAAAAACCTTGCTCCCAAATCGGCCCTAATGCTTTATTTAAGAGCAGTCTGCGTGGAATCCATTACACATCCTGTCTGCTGCGCCAGCCTTCCTGCAGGCGGGAGAATATTAACAGCATCTTGCCATGTCGCTTCTGGGCAAACACAAGCGTCATTCATCGACCTCCTGCAAATGTACCTTTGTCTTTAACCATGACCCAGCTGTAATCTGGCACCCCCATCTCTGTCCAGAGAGACAGTAGAGAAAATACATGATGGGTTGTTGTTGAAGGCCAGCACAGAGCCCTTAAAAGTATGTGAAAGCCTGTATATACATTATTCATAGAGTGCAAACATACTTTCTTTGTCTTTCCTGCTTTAAAGACAAATGCAGTCCTTTAGTACTCACACAGCTTGTTCTCTTATCACCTTATTTGAGGAGAAGTCCATTTATTGGGATATCTTATGTGTTTTGCATTTATGTATTTGCCAGATGCTTTTATCCAAAGTGACTTCCACTGCATTCAGTGTTTACATTTCCACTTTATTAGTTCTTGCTTTTTCTTGGAATCAAACCCATAGCCTTAGTGTTGCGAACGCCATGCAGCAATTATGAAACTGATTTATGATCTCACATAAATGGGCACTTCTTGTGTGTTTGTTGTATTCCTCAATTTTAAGTCTTTTGGATAAAAGCATCTGGCAAATGAATGAATGTAAATGTACAGTGGTTTCCTTGTGTAAAACTAGAAGATAGTTTGAGCTAAATGGAGTAAAATTACTCGTATCGCAGGCTGTATATCAAGGCTACGGCTAATATGTGCATAGCCGAGGGTGTTTCAATGAGTCTGGAGCAGGAAATGGGCATTACATTTTTTAAAATTCAAATCCCATGCTAACTCTGAGGAAATAATAGCTTTCCCTTGCCATGAATTCTTATAAGAAAAGATAACCACTTGTTGATGCCCTAAAACCCAGTAGGGCCCAAATGTTTCGAAACAATTTTCGATTTTTACCCAGAATGGTGCTCAATGGGATAGACATAAAACAGGTCAGCGGACATCTGCATTTATAGAGAATTTGATTTTTTTTTTTAACTTGTATTTGAACTCTGAAAAACAGGGAGATATTTGTTTTTTCACTCTAGTAAAAGGGATGGAAATGGATATGGGGATATTGGCTGACTCAAAGTATTTGTCATGGCACATGTTATTCAGCTTTCTGCAGACAAGGCAATTACTTCAGCCTGCTGTTGTTATGAGCTTGATGTACGGGAGAGACCTTTCTTCGGATTAATATCACAACTCTGTTCCAGACGGTTGCAACATTTTGTTCTTTTTCTGTGATTGTTTAATTTATTATTGATCAGTGTGTCCGTTGCTCAGTCCAGCATGTATGTTCCCTCATTCTTTTAATTCTGCCTGTCCATTTCCAACAGCCCATACAGGCCATTTTTCACTCTCTTTCACATGAAATGACTGGGCTGACATTTTATCAAAATGTAAAGAAGCAAAATACAAGGACTTTAACATGACTTCTAAGTCTATTACTCTTTAGTGACATTAATTATTTCATAGTTCAACTTGAAAACTCATTTGGCTTGTTTAATGTTTTGCAACAGTTACGGTTGTTTCTGTCCTATAATTTGATAATATAAAATAACTGGGCATTTGTCTGAAATAGATCAATTGTTATATTATATTATATTATATTATAAATGCTAAGTCAAGAAATGTGTAATTGCATTTTTGTTGAAATGAAATGCCATGCATGGAAGCATAGCATCATTTATTTCTGCAGTTTTAATATTACAGTATTAGATTAATGTTGTGTCGTGTAATATGTCAGTGCTTTTGATTATACCATTATAAAATGATCTATATATTTTTTTTTTTGCATTATATAGTAACAATACAAGTGAATTTGTTTAAAAATTACTATAATATAATATAATATAATATAATATATAATGGAATATTTAGTTTCAACCCTCAGTTTCATTTTATGCCTCTTGTAGTTTCCTCCATTCTAGTTTAATTATAATGATTTACCTTATGGTTTTTTATTTTTTATTTTTAGAAAATAGAGATATATGACTCTTTCAAAATATTTGTGGCTGATAATTTGACCATTAAGCATGAACAGCGCTAGTCTATAACTCAAGTTACTTAACAGCATAAACTTGTATTGTATAAAAACAATATCACACTTGCAATTTGTGCTTTGTTTTGTTGGTTTAATCTTCACTTTGCAAATGGCAACATTTCCTGAGACTAGGTATGCAAATGGATTCATGGTATCATCGCCCGAAAGCTGTGTTTATTCATGAGCTCCTTTGATGCTGAGACACCGAGATTTTTATCCCCTTTTAAAACACAATGAACTTTGTGTTGCTCACTAAACAAATCAATGTAAGAGTGTAAAAAATTAATGATGTGACACTGTTTAAAAACAGTAGTCTACGGGCTTTAAATCAGCTGCCGAGGGGTTTGGGGGAGTAGTAATTTCCACTGAGTGCTCTGTTAATCAGACGGCAGTGAAGGAGTGAATTAAGACCCGACTCGTAAGTCTGTCAAAATGAATTGTTTAGTGGAGACTAATGAAAAAGGCTTAGGCATAGCCATACTCACATCAATAGATTTTTTATGAGCTGAACCCGCTCCTGCCAGCCTGTTGCTAATTGCCATGGCTGAAGGTGTGTTTCTGATGCAGTGCGGTCGAGGGTCAGGTCTCGGAGGAGTATGTCGTCTCGCTGTGGCCCGTCTTTATCACCCGGGCCATTTCCTGCCTGGGTTTATGATGGCTAAATTTACAGCACATTGTGTCATTTTCATGGCATCAGGCTGATAAACAACCTGGCCTTTTTTTCTGATCCTTTGCACACATACGCCATCTCAAGCTCATTTTCTTTCTTTCCTTCCCACTTTTACTTTTCTTTCACAGCCCTGAAACTCGTGTCTTCTTGTTGTGTATCTCACTAAACTGCAAATTAATGTAAATGTTTACTGACATTTTCTGACTTGCTAAGCACACCATTACTGCTTTTTCTGCACCAGTGTTGAACAAAGCTCAAACCACCCAACAGTTACATGAAAAGGGGAAAAAAAATCTAAAAATTAATTCAAATATACACAAAAAAATTCAATACTTGACTGCACCAATTCTGTAATGAGCATGCTTTTAATCACTTTTTTAAATAACTTTTACCTTTTTGTGGGAATGAAGGGGAAAAAAAAAACTGTGGAAATTGTATAAGTGTTTTCAAAACTATGAAACCAACATGAATTTTTCATTTTGCAACATGAATAATTTGCATGTGTTTTAAACTAGATTTTTCGCTTTCATAGACTCTCAAATGTCATTGGCACAGTAACTGTTGAACATACTCAAATACAGTTGAGTTTTCTGAAAGTGTGCACGCTTACATCTGGTAGGTCCAGCCTTGTATGAACGTGACTAGTATTTCAATATGATTTCACCTCTAACAAACGCCCTTCTCTTTCTATTCATCTCTCTTTTCTATCTACACATACTCATTGCACTTTTAAATAATTCACAAGCAATCAACTGTAGCCTATGTGAATTCAGAATAAGCTACTGAACAGATTGAAAAAGAATAGCAAGGAAATGCAGTGTTTGTGTGTGCGGTGGGACTGTTTTTAGATTGTGCTGACTAGCAAAGTTTCTCCAATTAGCATTTGCATAAAAAGCTTTTGCTGAGGAGGGTGAATTGAGAAGACGACGAGAGTTTAGCCGAGACCCCCAACAATTAATTCAATACGGCTCTTTAATAATGCACTAAAATATTCATTAGACTGATAAGAATGGAATGATAATTTCCAGGTCAGGCTGGACTATGAGAAGATAAAGGGGGGGAAGTCCTTGCTTTGGCAGTGCGACGAGAATCTATCAGTCTCTCCTGAGGAAAGTTATTCGTTATTACACTAGTATTATGGATTAGCCTCGACTGTATGATTTGTAATGGACTTTATCTACAGAGGGCAGGGGTGGGTCATGTGATAAGAAAAAAAAAAAATGTGTCAGGGGGCAAAAGAAAGCTGAAGCAGACACTCACGATATCTGACTTGTAGATGTCCACCAAATAAAAGAGACACTATGGACGCTTAAAGGGATACTCCACCCTAAAATGAAAATTTAGTCAATGTTCACTTACCTCCATGTCATTCCAGAGCCGTAAAAGCTTTGTTCGTCCTCAGAACACAATTTAAGATATTTTAGAATAAATCCGGGAGGCTTGTAACTGTCCCATTGACTGCCTGGTAAATAACAGCATCAAGGTCCAGAAAAGTATGAAAGACATTGTCAGAGTACTCCATCTGCCATCAGTGGTTCCGAGGACGAACAAAGCTTTTTTTCGGCTCTGGAACAACATGGGGGTAAGTGATTATTGACTAAATTTTCATTTTGGGGTGGAGTATCTCTTTAAAGGTGAAGTAGTGTATATCTTTTAAGCATCAAGTGGACTTCCCTAAAAAGTTTTTGTACTGTATCTTGTTTTTGGACAAAGAATCAGTCCCTTCTGAACCAAAACCCAAAACTTTGGGTGAGAAACAGACCAAAATTTAAAGGAATAAGTTACGCTTTTGTGGCTTAATGTTGATTACTGTACCACAAAAATTTTGACTGTGTGACAGTGAGGAACTTACAGTTGAAGCAAATAAGAACATTTTGTAAACATTACAAAACATAATGTAAACATAATGCTAACCCCTGATAATAGTATAGCCACAAGATATAAACAATATGTGTATTGACAAGATTTTAGTGTGAGAAAATGTCTACTACCATTTTCTGTCTAAAGTTCAATCCAAATGTACAATTTTAATGCTATGAAATGACTAAAAATTATTTTACATCTCAAATAATGTTGAAGTTTTAACATAATAATTGATGTATTGTAAATGCATTTATAAAATGTGGTTTTATATCCCCTCAAAATTGTCCCTGTTTACATTAAAAAGTGCCTAACCACAACTTCAATATTTATGTGTAAAGGTTATTTACTTATTTATTGGTGGTGGTGGTGGTTCATTGAGCTTATTTTGGGCATTGAAAATTGCAGTAAAGGTGAACTGTAGTCTCTCCATTGCCATCTGTGGTTAAAACATAAAATTACAAGTTAGCCTTGTTGGCCTTACAAGTTCTGAAAAAAATACACTTTTTAAATATGGTTGTAATATTATGATGAAACAATGGCATATTTTTTTTTTTCTTTTTAGGTGAACTACCCCTTTAAAACTGTTGATTAAACTGTGATTCCTCATTTATTTCTAAAGTTAGCTGGACTAGAATTGATTCTTTTTGAGGCCTGTGACCTTATCAGTTACTCATTCCAAGCATGAGAACCATCCTGCCTTCTAATGAAGACTTGTAATCTACAGAGTCTAAAAAGGACCCTTTTTCTCCACTGTAACCTAATTGTTTCCTAATTCTCTTCTGTCTGTTTTTGTGACACTGATTAGACGGCCGACAAGAAAGTAATTATCTCCAAGCTTGAACACTTGGGAGGTGCCTGCTTTTGTGTTATTTTTAGTCATCATCCATCAAGCCCGTCACGCTGAACTCCATAAAAATGGATAAACGGTGGTTTATCTGCATGTGTATGTGTTCTGTATATAATTATATTTGATTGTTTAAGAGGACGGTTGTGTGATTTGGAGTCAGTGGGCTGTTGCTCAGCTGATGACAGCTGTGCTGGTCTCATGGGATGTGTGATTCGGCACATAGTTACTAGAGGTTCCAGGTGTAGAAATGTCATATTTATACATTTTTATGCATGCTGATTTATACATTTGTCACAGCACAATTACTGTGTGTTTAAATATAATTGCACAGGACATTTTTGACCTTAACTTTTGTTTGACCCCCAAATATAACGATGCCCTTGCGAGGGAACTCGTCCGGAAATATAAAAGCAGATACATTTCCATGTGTAAAGATCCATTTATACTGTGTGAGAAAAAATGTTTAGTGAAATTGATCAAATATAATATGTTATAACAGATAATACATTTTTATAATAATAATTCATATTGGTTTAAACATTTAAAATCCTGTCACCATCTTATTCATCTTTCAGTCTTGTTGACATTCTTATACACACTCACTCTTTTCTCAAAGGTCTTGGTTATCTCATTCAGACATCGTAAACAATAACTCTAATTCTAGTGCCTTATTGCCCCCGCTGTGATGCTTGGTTTGACACACTTTTATGAGTGTTGTTCCCCGGAGAGAAATCTGGAAGTGAAAATGAGACCATATGAGCAGCGCTGCAGCCCTCCTCTACCTTCCCTCAGGCCAAAATACCCCCCGCCCCAACTATTATCCACTAAACAGTGACCTGGGACTCTGTGATGGGGAGAGATTTACTGTGCTAGTGCTAATATGGTGCTAAGCAGCACAGTCATAAGCGGTTGGATGACAGCTGGATGAAGTGACTTTAAGAAGGAGAGCGTGTCGGCTGATTGGATCCTGTGAGGCTGTGCCTGGGAATGTCCTGGATATGGCCCTTGGTTGACTGCACGTGGGGAAATCATTTTATTCAACTCATTTTGCGTGATGCTACTGTACTGCATTTTCTTGCCATATTTCAGCATCTAGCTCTCACTTCCTATCTTGTTGCCTCTGTTTTTCACGTTATCATTGTTATTGTTTTTGATTTCCTGAAATTCTTATATTTTGTTCATATATTTTACAGCATCAGATGTTTTAATGTGGTGTAATAGGTTGTTTTCCCAACTTCCAGCACTACAGTTCAGTAGTTTGGGGTTACTAAGATGTGAATAAGTCTGAAGTCAAAATATGGTATAAAAGTACAGTGAAACATTAAAATTTAAAATAACAGTTTCTATTTCTATGTACTTTAATACTGATTTGGCATTTTACCATGCCTTTTTTTTAAATTTATTTTTGCTTCAAATGGATTTGGTATAGATATTTTTTTTCTGTTTTGCCCTTGTCCCTGACCCAAACCTTAAATTGAAACATTTCTAAACAAATATCAAAATAAACATCAACCATATCAATGGTTGGGCAGAATGTTTTTGTTGTTTACCATTTCCTGTCAAGCAGTAATTTTGTAAATCTATCTAATATCTATATAATATTAATTTTGGCCATATTGTCCATCCCTAGTAAAATAAATAAATTCAAAATTAAGATATGCCTACATAAAATTCTAGCTATGCCATTAGTCAAAAATGCTCAAAACACCATACGTAATTTAAGAGTCGAATACAATTCTCAAGTTCACATATAATACCACACTGCTTGCATACGCTCTGGAATTCAGTGGTGTTTGTTT
The DNA here is from genome assembly GCA_004124795.1 of Poropuntius huangchuchieni. Classification (NCBI taxonomy): domain Eukaryota; kingdom Metazoa; phylum Chordata; class Actinopteri; order Cypriniformes; family Cyprinidae; genus Poropuntius; species Poropuntius huangchuchieni. The sequence goes on along the minus strand of SCHK01180905.1, from coordinate 13,801 downwards.
TAAAGATAAAGATGATCCTCTAAAATGTTTAGAAGGTTTTAGTGCTCACTAGTGCCCCCTTTGTGGATATTATGTGCCCTTGATGGGCTCTTTTGCCTTTTGGCACCTGGTCACAAACAATGCCAGAAGTATGTTCAAGGGCACTCTATACCTTATGGATGTTATGATTCTCTCTCACACTCCAGCTCTTCATTAGCAAAAAACCCACCAGGCTTTAACCCAGCCTTTGCGAATGGACATTAGTTACTGTTCCAGCAATCTACTGAGACACCATGCACAAAGTTGATTGATGTGTTTTTTGTTTTTTTTTTCCCCATTGTTATTCTTTATCGTCCTGCTACTCTCTCTTACTTCATCCACTTCTCTCTCTCAGTGCTTTAAAATCCCACGATGGGCCCATACAGTGGCCAGGAATAATGTAGGCAGTTTGTATGTGTGTGTGTGTGTGTGTGTGTTTGCTCAGGCAGATGAATGTGTCTGTCGGCTCAGTGTTTTGGTCCATTGTTTGTCTCGGGCTCTCTCTCGTACACAGAGAGGCATGTGGTGATGGAAATGAATGGTATTGTTGAGAGTTATCTGTTATGTGGTGACACTGCATCATTACGAGGCTTCTGCCATGATGCTACTGCAGAGCACGGCTAGCCTGAGGGGACAGGCAGATTAGAAAACACACACTGTATATGCTGTTTGGTTTTACACCGAGAGAGCAAGGGAGACTAAAAATTGTGGAAATTACCCTTACACATGCCCTTATGACCAGCACAGAACTGGCGAACTAATGTTCGGAAGTCTGACTGACAGTTATCTGCACACAAACATTCACTGAAGTGAATTTTTTTCCTCCATCCTATACTTTACTATAGACATTCTGAAAGAGAACCGCCCACTTAAACAGTCATGTGATGTGACCAATCTCATGTTTAGGGGCAGGTAAGCTATTTATTTATTTTTATAGACATGGATTTATTAATTGTGAAAGGTTTGTAATATTTTTATAATGTCAAAATACATACTCTTAACATGCTGTATTGTTAATTGTCTACTGTGGGTTCTCCCAGACACCATCAAAACATTTGGAGCGATTCGCTCAGATCCGTCAATCATTTACCAAGCCAACCAATAGTGAGAGTTTGGGGCGTGGCTACAGTAGCAGGCTGATCCAGAGGGTGTTTAGCCAGTGTGGGACCATGGCTGACCCATAGACTTGGGAATGCCCACAAAAACGGCATATCTGGGGGAAAACAAACCATTCGAATTAATGCACACAGACCTTGTTAGGCGCTTGATCTTTATTTTTTTCTATGATTTCGATTGATGTTTGCTTAATGTTTGCTTGATGTTTGAAAAGTTGCTGTGTGGCGTTCTGTACCTCTAATTGAAGATTTATATACTGCCAAATAAACAGAGGAAGGTAGAACAATCTGAGCGGGTAGCACACAACATCAGAACTCCAACAGCAGTTATGGATATACAACGTATGAAACATATCAATCTTAATATTCATATCTATATGCACTCCAGATAGGCTAGACTACTTACCCTTCAATGACCTGTCATTAGTCCCGTCTAATGACGGGATTACTGAGAGCACAGAGAGAGAACAAAACAAAACGCCT